>OMNZ01029235.1:17188-57122 GCA_900303255.1 Lesueurigobius sanzi | reverse complement strand
GCTGATAATATGAAAAATAATGAAAAATAAAAACAGCATTATTATTATTATTATTATTATTATTATTATTATTATTATAATAACAAAAATAGCCTTGGCTTTATTCTCTCAAATATGCTTTGGCCACAAGTAAACACTCAACACCTGACAGATCCTTTGGAGCCTTTGCCATAGCCGGGGTTCAGCGGGTACTCGGCGTGTTCCTCCCGCGGCCCACGCTGTTACGGCGCTTGGCATGGGCCCGCCTGCACTCCCTCCCTCACACTCAGTGACCATTTCCTGTCTCACGTTGTTCCTTATTGTTCATGTAAATACTGCTGCTGGAGTCCCTGCGCCTGATGGGTTGGATGGATTCCGTTCCGGTCCTCTATTGGTCCTCCCTCATGGCTTGGTGCGGCCCTCTCAACACCTGCCAATCACCTGCCTCTGCGCTCCCGACCCGCGTCCAATAAAAGACTCTTCCGTCTACTCCTCGAGGTGGCTGGAACTTCTCAGTGCAGCTTGCCATTCCGTTTGCGTGTCTCCTGTGTGTGTGGTCTCTGGACCAGTAGTGTAAATTGAGACACTATTTGTCACTAAAGGTGACTGCTGTATTTTGTCTATTCTGTTGTTATTCACTCGTGTTACAGCTCCCTTTTGGAGCCTATTTTGTTGTCAAAACTACCTAATGCGTACCCAAATAAATTGTGAAATCTATTTTCTCATTCAACATCTTGGGTTCTGTGTTACTTCCCTTCACCCTAGAGAACAGGACGTAATATACGGTATGTCATAAACGTGTACATCAGACCAAAAACATCCTAGAACTGCAAGAACACTTACTCTTCTCTGTCCTCTGCAGCACTCGGTCACGATGAAGAGTCCTCTGTTGGTGCTGCTCCTCTTCCTCTCATGTGAAGGTCAAAGCTCATGCCCTGCGGTCTGCTTGTGTCACAGTGGCGGCACAGTGGACTGCAGCGGACGCTCTCTCAACTCCTCCTCGCTCCCGGCCTCTTTCCCGGCGGACACCACGGAGCTGCGTCTCCACAATAACTTGCTCACCGCTCTGCCCAATGGCCTGCTGGACTCACTGCCCCATGTACGCTCAGTGTCCCTCCACGGAAACCCCTGGGCATGTGACTGTGGAGCACTGTACCTGCGGGCCTGGTTATTAAGGCACCCCCTCAGACACACGCCCCACTTAGGGGTCAACTGCAGCTCTCCACTCAACCTCAGAGGCCGCCTTGTGGTGTTTTTAACCGAGGAGGAACTTCTAGACTCCTGTCACTACTGGTACTGTGACCTCGCTCTGGCCTCACAGCTGTGTCTGCTGGGGTTTGTGCTGCTGCAGGGCGGACTGTTGTTGGCTGTCATTGTGTTTCTACGGAGGTTCCAGTGGATGTCTGAAGAGGCAAGAAGGACCAAAGAGGAGAGCTTTGCAGCAGGAGAGATGTCCCGGGACAACGAGTACACACCCCTAAGGGACACAAGCATGTGAATTTGATCAACATGGTTTAGTTCAATGCTTTTCCTCTTGTAGGCAAATGTCTGCTTGAATCTGGAATGACAAATCCAAGCAGACACTGGGGATATTTACTTTCTAGTTTTTTCTAGTGGTGCACTGTAATAGTACTCTTCAAATATTGATCTCTCATTCTATATTTCTCTCTGTTTTAAATTTTGTAACCTACTATGCAAATACCTTATGACTTACAGTAAATATACTAGATTTAATGTACTCTGAGTTGATAAAAAGCAACAACAGATTCTCTCATCACACAAAATGACTACAACTACTAGTATTGAGTAATAAATCTTTTCTGAAATATGCACACAATTGTGTCTTGTTCACTTTTCATTTCATTTCATTCTTTATTTGTTTCAATCCTGTTCTTTTCTTTTTTATCATATAGTTTTGTTATTTCACATACAAGTCCAAACACATAATTGAAAAGGAGCACAAAGAAGATACATTTTTATTATGGGTGCCCCCTTCTCCTTTTACTTACTTGCTACTATATGAAGATCTGGTATGACTTATGAATATCCTAACTATGATAATGACCAACTAGGGCTGCACAATATATATCAAAAAATATCGTATTAGGTGATGCAATATCCATATTGCAAGAAGCCACAAAATATCCGACTGAGATTTGTACATTTTTTGCCAACACTCTAAAACCACGCATTGAACTTTTTTCAGTTTTAGTCTGGTGGTTTGGTTCTAATTTAGTGTTTTTGGAGTCTTCTTTTGACACAGTTTTCTGAAAATTTTCGTTATCGCAATATTGCATGCCCGTATCGCATATCGCAAGTTGTTTTCAATATCGTGCAGCCCTAATACCAAGTATATAACCTAATGAGTGACTGATGAAGCTACACAAAATAGACTGTAGGCCTGAACCATGGGTGTATTCAAATAAATATGGCACTGAACACGTGTCAGTTTGTTCTTCTATGTCTATAATCTTTTGAGTTTTAATGTCTTATTTTGTGTCTGAGAAGAACGTAGCAGTGACAGAAATAATAGAGGAATAAAAAGAATACCTTGAGATGTGTTCACATTGAAATTTTCTTCATGGATTGAAGCGGAACGCAAAGCACCAAACACCGCGTTTCTGTCGGACATTATTCACAGACGGACCGAGAATGTTTACTTCCATATTCGCCACACGTGAGGTTAGGTTAGTGGACTGCTCTGTTGAAGTGTTTGGGATAAACTGGGAGATAACATTATAGATTATGCTTTTGGCGAACTAGTCAAGACGGTGTCCCATTTTTGTCATTTTTCTTTTATTTGCAATTCGTTTAAATGGGGAAATTGAGGAGAAAACACAACTGGAAGGGCAGGCAACAGAACGAGGCTCAGCAAATACCCGATGACAAGAAGGCTGACATTGTGGTCGAATTGCAAGGTTAGGCCATATGAATATTTAAAATGTTGTTTTTGTGTGTGGTTGGTTTGTATATCGTACATTCTTTGCTGGTGTTTCTTAAATTAGGTGGGACGAGACTCAAAGGGGTTGATGAAAGCAATGCACTGGTCCTTCCATCCAGTAAAGCCAAGAAAAATAAAGGAGCATTGACACCTGTCTCTTCAAAAAAGCCTTTAACTAAAAAACAAAGGAAAGAACTGGAAAAGGTGCTGGAACGAAAGGAGAAGAAAGCTCAGGTGATTTATTTTTTTCAATGAATAAAATTGTAAAATCTGCTGTTCATAAAACAAATGGCATTTTAATCTTCTATTGTATTATCCATGTGCTATCAAGAGGGCAGATATTCTATCTAAACTGGCTGAAGTGCAACTCCCAGAGTCTGAAATCAAGCTACTGTACACTACCTCCAAACTTGGCACAGGAGGAAAGATGTATACATCGAAAGAGTAAGTGTTTTCACCAGTTGTATTGGTTAGATTGTCTTTGACTACAACTTCAAGACTTGCAAATAATTGCTGTCATTTTAGAATACCTGAAGAATTAAAGGATGGAGACCCCAGTGTTAAAATCAACAGTCTTAGTGGAGCCAATAGGAAGCGAAAATGGCAAGACGAAGAAGAGGAGGATGAGAAAAAAGAAAACACAGAAAGCTCTGATGAAGAAACATCTGAGAGTGAAGATGAAGATGAGACCAGAGAGATGGTAGGGCCAAAAGAAACCACATCCACAACCTTGAACACAGAGATCACACAAAAGGAGGAATTTGTTCAAAAAGATGTGCCCAGTGAAGTGAAGGGGTTCAAACAACCTATTGTTGTCACCAAGAAAGAGTCGGAGCCTGCAGTGTTCATTCCTGTCGAGAGAAATCCAGAAATACAGGTGCACATGCATATCCTGTCTATACAATTTTTGTTGTTGTTTTTTGTTAATCAGAGAGTGTTTAAAATATTTTTTTTCTGCAATAGGAGGCACGTATGAAGCTGCCTGTGATGGCTGAAGAGCAAGTTATCATGGAGGCCATAAAGGAGAACCCATGTGTAGT
The DNA here is from genome assembly GCA_900303255.1 of Lesueurigobius sanzi. Lineage (NCBI taxonomy): Eukaryota > Metazoa > Chordata > Actinopteri > Gobiiformes > Gobiidae > Lesueurigobius > Lesueurigobius sanzi. The sequence goes on along the minus strand of OMNZ01029235.1, from coordinate 53,162 downwards.
AATTTGTGGAGAAACAGGAAGTGGAAAAACAACTCAAGTGCCACAGTTTTTATATGAAGCCGGCTATGCCAGGTTGAATATACTTTTAATGTATTCAGAAAAACATGATTTTCATAACTTCTTTGGTAATTGTAGTTGTTCCCTGTAACCTATTTTTATAGCAAAGGGCCAATCATTGGTATTACAGAGCCGAGAAGAGTAGCAGCTGTTAGCATGTCTCATCGTGTGGCCAAAGAGATGAACCTTTCGACAAGGTAAAATTTGCATGTTAAGACTTTAACCCAAATTCATCTATGTCAGATGAACAAAATATTTTCCATTTTGCGGTAGGGTTGTGTCATATCAGATCCGTTATGAAGGAAATGTGACAGATAACACTAAAATTAAGTTCATGACAGATGGTGTTTTGCTCAAAGAAATCCAAAAGGTAGGGAATGAAATGTGTATATATCTTTTCACATTATTTTATTTGACTGTTTAAAATGTGAAAAACCTATGATTATGGCCACTCACCATAGCACTGAAGGCTTCACCAGTCTAATTACAGGCTGTTACGTGTTGTAGGATTTCCTGCTCCAGAAATACAGTGTTATAATTATTGATGAAGCTCATGAAAGGAGTGTGTACACAGACATTCTCATAGGCCTGCTGTCTCGTATCGTTCCTCTTAGAAATAAGGTATTGTATTTACTTTTGCTCTCATTCTTTTGTTGAATATTATACTAACAATAATGTATTTGTCCCACAGAAAAACATGCCTATGAAGCTGCTTGTCATGTCAGCTACTCTTCGGGTGGAGGACTTCACAGATAACCAGAAGTTGTTCCGCACTCCTCCTCCAGTTATCAAAGTGGACTCTCGACAGTTTCCTGTCACCATTCATTTCAACAAACGTACCCCATTAGAGGACTACACTGGAGAGGTCTTTCACAAGATCTGCAAAATTCACCGCATGTTACCTCCAGGTAAAAATACAGTATTTACTTTATTTATTTTTTACTTAAATTGACAGGTTAAAGGCGTATCATACTTTGCTGCAATTGTTCATATTAGAAATATGATTTCTTTTTTTAAAGAGAATGAAAGCATTATTTCATTTGCAATTGCTTTTTAGTACTGCACTTTTTTATTTCCCTCCAGGTGGCATCTTAGTGTTTTTGACTGGTCAAGCAGAAGTGCACGGTCTGTGTAGAAAGCTGAGAAGAGCCTTCCCATTCAGGAAAAGTACTACAAACTGCGGTAAATCTGAATTTATGATCAAGCTCCATCTGCTCTATAGTATATGCACTTACTGTATGCTGCAATTGTTTTCAGGTGATGATGAACATCTTGACAGTTCAGAGGCAACTAGGAAATTCAAAAAGTCCAAACAGAAGAAAACTGTTGTATGTTTTTCCTTTAAAACTTGAATTGTAGCTACTATATTTTTAGTTTTTAGTTATAAGTGTCTCTTTCCTGCTTGTAGTCATTACCGCGCATTGACTTGGATAACTACTCTGCACTGCCTCTTGATGAAGGTGATGAAGACAGAGAAGCAGGAATTGGTGATGAGGATGATGATGGTTCTGACTTGGATCTTGGAGATGACCCAACAAGTACTGGTAAGAAATAGAAGAAACTTTGTAACTTTACATATGTCACTTTTGACATGCATATGTTATAACTATATTGATGCCTTTGCAGAGGAGAAAGCTGATCCTTCTATTCCTCTCTATGTCCTCCCATTGTACTCTTTGTTGGCTCCTGAGCAACAGGCTAAGGTCAGACTTTTTTTTCTTTGTTTTTTAGCAACAGGTCATGTCACAAGAACATGCATCTTATTGGATGTTTCTTGTTGTAGGTGTTCAGAGTCCCTCCATCTGACACCCGACTGTGTGTAGTAGCCACCAATGTGGCAGAGACCTCACTCACCATCCCTGGCATTAAATACGTGGTTGATTGTGGTCGAGTTAAGAAGCGGTTCTATGACCGTGTGACTGGTGTCTCATCCTTCAAAGTCACCTGGACTTCACAGGCATCAGCCAACCAGAGGGCAGGCAGAGCGGGACGAACAGAGCCAGGGCATTGCTACAGGTGGGATTTACTTTTTTACAAGAAAGCAAAAGTTTGGAATGAATTTATGATTGTGGTACCTCTGCAGGTTGTACTCATCTGCTGTATTTGGAGACTTCACACCCTTCTCAGAAGCTGAGATCACTCGCAGACCTGTTGAAGACCTGGTTTTGCAGATGAAGGACCTGAATATTGATAAAGTAACCGTATAACACAGACACATATGGTACTATTTGTGGCGCTTTTACATCACTATGATTTCCTTTGTGCAGGTGGTAAATTTCCCTTTCCCCACTTCTCCCTCTGGAGAAGCTTTGATTGCAGCTGAGCAATTATTAATATCTCTGGGAGCTTTGAGGGAGCCTCCTCACACTGGAAGGTAATGTTTTTAATATACAGTGAAGATAAATGGCTCATGTAGTTTTTAGGACAAACACATATTGACTATTGACATTTTTAATTTGGTGTGCTTACATTTAAGGGTAAAAGAGATGGAGCGAGCACGACTGAGTTGTCCTATTACTCCTCTGGGGAAAGCAATGGCTTCATTCCCAGTGGCTCCACGTTATGCTAAAATGTTAGCTCTGGGTAAACAGCAGGACTGCCTTCCATATGTCATCGCTGTGGTAGCTGCCATGACAGTCCGGGAGATATTTGAAGACCTCGACAGGTGACTTCTTAATGTTTTATGACTTGTGATGAAAAACCCAAGATTGTGTTTAGGGCTGTACAATATATCGAAGCAAATATCATTGCAATGTTAGGTGATGCCATATCCGTATCACAAGAAGCCACAATTTATCTCACAATCCATCTGACTGAGATCGACGCATTCTTTGCAAACTCAGTCTAAAGCAAAAATGCATGTACAAAAGTTCTGTTTTAGTTCATTATTTAGTTCCATTTTAGTTTTGTTTTGCTCCTGATTTAGAGTAACAAATGAGTTACACTTTACGCAATTAAAAACAACAGCATTAAAAAAACGTGCTTCACAATAGTATCGACCATATTATTACAATGCATTTTATCACAATAAAAACAGTGATTAATCATAATAAAAGCTAATAAAAGAAATGACAAGAATAGCAGTTTAGTTAAATATTGCAGTAATATTATTGTTGCACACCTGTTATTGCCTATTATTATTATTATTATTATTATATTACCTATTATTGCACACCTGTATTGCATATCACAGGGTTTTTTGTTATTTTTTCAATATTGTGGAGAGCTACGTTTGTTCTTATTACACTACTTCTTTGCTCAATATACTTTCTGTCATGTTCTTTATTATAAATACATTAAATTGTCTTTTTCTTCCCCGTACAATTTGATGATTGTCAGACCCACTGGAGGTGAAACTGAAAGCCAAAAGCTCACTCAACGCCGAGCTCGACTCACTCAAATGAAAAGGCTTTGGGCTGGACAAGGAGGTGCCCTGCTTTTAGGAGACCTTATGGTCATGTTAGGTTAGTGACCATATTCCTCCATTACAAAAATATAGTAACACATAATTATGTTACTAATTTGTTGATGAATCTGACAGGGGCTGTTGGCGCATGTGAATTTGCTGGTTGCACCCCTACATTTTGTGAAGAGAATGGCTTGAGGTATAAAGCTATGGTGGAGATACGACGCCTCCGAGGGCAGCTTACCAATGCAGGTATCAAATTTGTAGAACACTACGTAGAGCATAATTAAATGTTGAGTTAATTTGTTATATTAATGAGTGTTACCTCTTGCTCTAGTTAATGCAGTGTGTCCAGAAGTCGGAGTGTTTGTAGATTCAAAGATGGCGCCACCAACTGAGCACCAGGTGATGTGCTTGCGGCAGATTGTTCTGGCAGGACTTGGAGACCATCTTGCAAGACGTGTGCAGGCAGAAGATGTCCTGGATCCAAAGTGGAAGAATGGATACAAGGTACGGATACCTTTTGTCTGACTCTTTAGTCATTAGTGCTGTTATATTGTTATGTTTTGTCTGGCTTTATTCCATTTTTTTGTTTTGTAATGATATTGCTGTTTTTCTCTTGTTTTCTGTTTTTATGTAAAGCACTTTGGTTTGCCGAGTGTTGTTGTAAAGTGCTCTGGAAATAAACTTTGATTGATAACTCCAGCTTCTCTCCCTGTATGATAGACACCACTCTTGGATGAGCCAGTATTCATTCACCCCTCATCTGCACTTTTTAAAACACTGCCGGACTATGTCGTGTATCAAGAAATCATGGAGACAACTAAAATGTATATGAAAGGTCAGCCTTATTCCGCTTCTAGCAACTACAATTTTATGTATAATGTTCTCAGTTTAAATACATGTTTTTTCCTGTCAGGTGTGTCGGGAGTAGAAGCTCTGTGGATCCCCCAGTTACTGCCACAGTACTGTCATTTTGGTTCTCCACTGGACTCCCCATCTCCGTGGTTCTGTTCGTCTACAGGCACAATTCGATGTCAGCAACCAAGCACCTTCTGTAAGTTCTCCATAAACGGACGACTGCACTGCTTTTAGTTTTAAGTGGTACCAAACTAGACACCCCCCATTTATCTCTTGCAGTCAGAGTTGGTTGGCAGCTTCCAGCAGTGGAGATGGAATATCCAGAAGGTTTGGAGAAATACAAACTGTTTGCAAGGTTTCTTCTTGAAGGACAGGTACTTAATTTCCTATAATAAAATATTTTCATTTACATTTTGAACCTCACCCTAAATTTTATTCAGCTGAAATAATACCAAAAAATCTAATGTTGTCCCCCTTTTTTTGTTTTAGGTTTGTCCTAAACTTAAGAAGTATTGTGCCCATTTACTCTCAAACCCATCCATCATGTTGAAAACTTGGGCAAAGTAATACACGCTTTTTGTACACATTTTTTAATGCCTAATATTGCAATCTCACCCTGTAACTTTATGTTTAGGCTGCAGCCCAGGACCGAGGCTTTACTGGGTGCTCTGGTTTCAAAGAAAGTTGATGGCAGGGACCAGCTCTTGACTGTTTGGAAATCTGAGGAAAAATGTAAGAATTCCCCACAAATAAAATCACTTAATTATCTAAAACAATGATCAATATTTGTTTTTCTTTCTTTCTTAGACTTGTTATCTGCATACTGCCAGTGGTTGCCAGAATCTATGCATCAGGATATTGCAAAAGTTTGGCCTCCCACATGAGTAAAGACTGCTACAAGATGAAGAGTTGCATAAATCATTTTATTGTAGCTTTAAATTACTTCGAATTTTTATGTATGTTCTAGTATTCCTATTTCTCTTTTGAGCAAACTAACAGACCTTTCTAACTGCTTCTCTTTGATGTGCTGTTGTATATCATATATGGTCTTTATAAGACTAGTAAACTATTGTAATTGTACTGTGTGATTTGTGTATTTATTTATTGTTTTTTTTTTTCTCAGAATTGGAATAGTCTTCACAGACTATTCATTTTTTTCTGTATATCATAAACGGTCGACTCCAATGATACCTGATTTTTAAAATTACAAAGAAAGGGGGAACAAATAAATGAAATTGTGGTCCTCAACTCATTCCTAACTTTCCTCACACATTTCTAAAATCCCATTTCTTCATAATGAGGATATTTCACAACTTGCAGGGTTACTTTTTATGATCACTGTCACAGAAATGCGACAAAGGTTACCTGTAAACTCATGAAATTGACAACATTGTTTTATATTTAAATGCACATTATTATTTACATAAATGTTTGACTTTATAATATAGGGCCAATTTAATTCCAATACTATGAAAAAATCAGGTATTGTGCCTTTAACTAAAGCTGAGATGGAAATCATACTAACCTTTCATGGTTAGTCTTATTTTGAAAGCTGGTTGGTTTGCTGCGTGGCTGTTGTCATTTCCTATTGACTGATAGTACACTTCCGGGAAAGCTGTAAACATAGGATTTACTGTCAAACACCACAGCCAGTACAATTTATTTTCACATTTACTAACGAACCAGATTAACGAGTACGATGGTAAGTCATCCATTTATTTATGTTTTATTCTAAACGTGCCCCTGTGTCATTTACGGGGGTTAAACGAGCTGTTATGTGGCTGTCTGCTAATGTTGCTACCTCGATAGCAACTGTAGCAGAAAGCTGCACTGTCACTGTGTTAAAATGGTCACATTACACTGACCCGAGTTGATGTATGTGATGCTTCTTTCCGCAGTTTTCCTTCAATGTATTTGACCACCCCATGGCCCGGGGTTTCCAGAACCGCTTCTCCACTCAGTACCGCTGCTACTCTGTGTCGATGCTGGCAGGACCCAATGACCGCTCCGACGTGGAAAAAGGAGGAAAAAGTATGTCCAGAATCATTATTTGGGAAGGAATAAACAAAAACACCCATATAACCCAACAGTGTTTCCAAGCGACCAAAACTAGGTCCGCAGCGCTCAAAATTGTAGAACTGGATAGAATTATACTGAAATGATGGCCTTAAAATCAAAATTCAGAAACTTTATTTATAGCTGAAAATACAATCGTTTGTCAGGTTGGAAAAGTATGTTTGCATTGCGGATACATCCACTAGTAAAATAAGAGTAACAGAGAGAGGGGTTGCCAACCACTGATCTAAGAACTAGTTGCTTCATCCATTCAACCATTTTCTTCCGCATTATCCGGGACCGGCTCGCAGAGGCAACAGTCTGAGCAGAAATGCCCAGGCTTCCCGATCCACGCACATTTCCTCCAGCTCTTCCTGGGGGATCCCAAGGCGTTCCCAGGCCAGCTTAAAGACATCGTCTTTCCAGCGTGTTCTGGGTCTCCCTTGGGGCCTCCTCCCAGGGGTACATGCCCGGAACACCTCTCAAGGGATGCGACCAGGAGGCATCCGAAACAGATGCCCAAGCCACCTCAGCTGGCTCCTTTCGACGTGAAGGAGTAGCGGCTCTGTTCCGAGCTCGTCCTGGGTGACTGAGCTTCTCACCCTATCTCTATGGGTGCACCCAACCACCCTGCGAAGGAAACTCATTTCAGCCGCTTGTGTCCGCGATCTTGTCCTTTCGGTCATGACCCAAATCTCATGACCATAGGTGAGAGTAGGAACGTAGATCGACCGATAAATCAAGAGTTTTGTCTTTCGGCTCAGCTACTTCTTCACCACAACAGTCTGATACAACGACTGCATCACTGCAGATGCTGCACCGATCCGTCTGTCAATCTCACACTCCATCTGTCCCTCACTCGTAAACATGACCCAGAGATACTTGAACTCCTCCACTTGAGGCAAGGACAATCCACCGACCTGGAGAGGGAGTTGCTTTATTGAAGTAAAACCTTTCAACAGCTGTGCATCATTATTGCAGCATACAATGAAACTTGCAAATATTTTAAAAAGTGCTTATCCTTTGTGTTTCTTGTTTGTTTTAGTAATTATGCCTCCCTCGGCTCTTGATCAGCTCAGTAAGTACCTCATATACTTGCATGCAGTAATTTTAAACAATGCCGTGTAATTGTTCATCATTATCATTCTGCTTGCAGGTAGACTTAACATTACTTACCCAATGCTATTCAAGTTGACCAACAAGAACTCCGACAGAATGACGCATTGCGGTGTTTTGGAGTTTGTGGCAGATGAGGGCATTTGCTATCTTCCACACTGGGTCAGAAATTACTTTGTTTGCTGTTACTTTACTGTTACTTGATTTAAAGTCTTTGTTCTTTCTCATGCAGATGATGCAAAATCTCTTGCTGGAGGAAGGGGGGCTTGTGCAGGTGGAAAGTGTAAATCTGATGGTAGCCACTTACTCAAAATTTCAACCACAGAGCCCTGACTTCTTAGACATTACAAACCCCAAAGCAGTGTAATACATTTAAGCTAAAATCATAATCCGTATATGAAGTGACACTTGACATCGGCTAATAATGTTCAAATTGTGTTTTTTCCAGCCTTGAAAATGCTCTTCGAAATTTTGCCTGCCTGACGACTGGCGATGTAATTGCCATCAACTACAATGAAAAGGTCTTTATTTTATATTAGTCTACTGGTTGTATATTTGTTTTGTTTTAATGTTCTTTATTGGTTTCAGATCTATGAATTGCGGGTAATGGAAACCAAGCCAGATAAAGCTGTATCAATCATTGAGTGTGACATGAATGTAAGTGAATACTATTTTTTAGATTTTTTTTCAATGTGTTCTACACTACCTAAATATGGTCTTTCTCAGGTGGATTTTGATGCTCCATTGGGCTACAAAGAGCCTGAAAGGCAATCTCATCACCAAGAAGAGCCGCAGGTAGGGAACGTAATAAAGATAATTATATGAGTTACATAAAAATCCTGTATTTGTTCTGTATTTGTTGTACAGGAGGAAGAGACGGATCCGAGCACTTACGCAGATATGGATTTGGGATTTAGAGTAAGTAGCTCAGCGAGGTTAAAATGAATCATCTGTCTATGTCATTGGTCTAACCTTCATTTTTTGTTTTCAGGCTTTTACGGGATCAGGAAATCGATTGGATGGTAAAACAAAGGGAATTGAACCCAGTCCTGCACCTCTTGCAGCAAGTGACATCAAAAGGTAATTGTTTTCTCAAAATGCCTAACCTGAACCTCAACATCTGGAGAAGAGTCACTGACCGCAGCAATAGGAGCGATCACTGTTATTGTTTTCTTCCGCAATTTTCAGTGGATGTTTGGGTGAACGGTAGGCAACAGCTGATGCATTCAGATCTGATACACCGCCAGGGAAGCACTGCTCTGTTTGTGAACAATGCTTTTGCCTATCATAGAACTATTATTTACTATTGTTATTTATTTAAAATATTCATGTTGCCTACCGAAGCCCCAGATGTGATGACATCGCGATCGCTCGTATGCTTTTGCCTAGTTGACGCATTGGCACTTAAGGATAGGTATAAAGCAGAGTATGAGGACTGCAAATATAAATAATCCCAACTTCTCTAATAAAGAAGCCCAGTATTGTGCTAAACTGACAAAGTCAAAATGTTGTTTACTCACAAATGAATCTCATACATACCTTATGATGTTTCATTCACATGTTTGAGTAACCCGGCATATTTAGTGAATGTTCTGTAAGCTGAGGTACGTCAAGGTGGTGGTCCATTTCTCCAGGATGTTCCTGTCCCTGTTGTAGTGTTACACTTTGACCTGTCATTTTTAGTGCACAAATTGCCAGCACAACATGCTGCCTTCACAAGCATGTTGTCCTAACATCTAGCAGCTATAGCAGGGTTTCCGCGGGGCATGAAAAGTCATTAAATGAATTTTGTCAAAAATGAGGCCTTAAATGTCATTATAAAGCATTAAATTGAATTCAAACTGGCATTAAATCAAAAGTTGTTGGAAAATAATGACATTGTTCAACTACTTTTATAGCAGAGGTTTGTCAAAAATACAAAAAATTGGGTTTAGACTGGAGTTTTGGCAGAAATTATACACTTTCTGTAGAAATTTCTCCGTTCTATCAAATTTTCTGTTGAATATGGAAATTTATATTGAATGCGCACTGATTTGTAGCATTAAAAATGTAGTATTTGGACATTAAGATGGCATTAAAAAGCATTAAATTTGACTTGCTGCTACCTGTATAAACCCTGTATAGGCTTTGACACATTTAAGACCTTTCGAGAGTGTATGGCTGAATTCTAGAGTCGCTCTATTGTGTTTATCTTTTAAAGCATTTTTTCCTTTTCTTTTGACAGAGGTATTCCTAACTATGACTTCAAAGTTGGACGAATCACTTTCATTAGGAACTCGAGACCATTGCCCAAGAAAGTTGTAGAGGATGTGAGTTATCAGATACAATTTTTCAGTTTTCAATTCATAAGTTCAGTCGACTTATGAATTGCCATCCAACTGTGTAATTTTATGGTCAAATGTATTATTTGTTTTTTTTTTATTTTCTAAAAGGATGATGCTATGAACAGATTCATTGCCTTTTCTGGAGAAGGACAGTCACTACGCAAGAAAGGCAGAAAGCCTTGAAGTCTTCTGGAGAAGGTTTATGCATATAAGGTTGTAAATTTTGCTGAGCAAAGGAAAAAAGAAAAAAAAAACTTTGGAATAACTTTTTTTTGTTTAATACATGGTGTCATTTTTATCACATCACATTGGAACTTTATTCATTATTTTTTATGAGCAATTATAGCTTATTTCCTTTTTTTTTTAAATTACATCTAGCTAAAATAAACACTGTATATCAACCACCCCACGATACAAAATAAACTTATTCTGATGTTCTCTGCCTGTAAATACATGTTTGAGGATTTATAATGATGTTTGGTTCATAATGTTTGAGACACCACCTTGAGCAAAATCTGGTTTGAACTAATAAATTGTGTGTTTAAAAAAAAAAAATCTTTCTGCCTTTCCTTTATGAATATAAAACCTTTTTGTATAAAATAAAATCAATTTCAAAATGGTTGGAGGAAGAAATCCAATATAAGCTTTTAATGTGAAAGCCTCCAACCGGAAGTATTTCAAATGCACGTCTCTTCAATGGAGAAACCTCGAAACATACCATGGAGGGTAAATAAACTCATAATGCTAATAAATGTACAAAAATGGACTGGTTTGCATGTGATAAAACTAAGTAACTGGGGTTGTGTTGAGTTCATGTTTGAGTAATCCTGCTTGTTCAGACTGTCAATGCCATGAATGTGTAAGCCATGTTGGTGGCTGAATTCAAAACGCCTGGACAAAGCAAGCATACTATAACCCGAACAGCCCTTAAGTTATGTTTATAACTTCTCAAGATAATGTTAAAAGCAATTGGAAAATCCAACTGATAGGCTACTCGAGATGTTTAATGTTAATGACCACAAGAAGGCGCCATTTGCTTTCCCAACTAAAGCTGGACACACACTAGAGGATTTTAGGTCATTTTTTTAGTCTTTCTGAGTCATAGGAGGCGTGGCTCAATAAAAACTTTCTCTCATGCCATGATCTGTGGTGGGACTCCTCATGTGTGTGTATGTGTCCTCATGTCTGTCCTTAAGTGTGTGTGGTCTGTGCACAGATTTTTAGTCTCAAAAGATTGAAAACCCTCTAGTATGTGGCCACCTTAAATGTAGTTTCAAGGATAGTCACATTTGTGTGAATATGGCCTTCTAAAACACCATGTTTGTTTGTAGTCACCCAGAGCTTGTGAGGATTATTGGAGTGAATTTAAACACTGTAAAAGCCTGTGGAATCGCTTTCACCACTACTACACTTATGGGGATTCACCATCCTGCCAGCAGTGGAAGGAAGACTACAACAACTGCAAGCAATGGGAAAGCCACCAAGACATCAAAGCAAAGGTTTTGTTTATTACTGTGCAGTTGCTTCCTGAGGGTATTGTGTTCATCTGGGCTTTCACAAACATGTGTTTATTTCTTGCAGGATGCATTGCAAAGGAGTGAAAGGAATAGAATCGCAGAGCAGCAAAAAATGACACCCGTGTGGGAACTGAGGAAGGAACCTCCTAAAGACTGGCACTTGCCTTTAAACCAGGAAAAGCCTTAAGGCATGAATTTCTAAATTGAAAATTATAGTTCCCTTCTATTTAGGTCCATGTTGCATTTGTGTATTAAAGCATTTTGCTGTGTCATTAAAACAAAAAGCACTTCCATTGTATTTAATATGATGACCATTATTAAAATCTATGTTCTTTGTTGGAAATCCTGCAGGCCAAGCACTGGGTTTCCTCAGTGGTGCTGTACCAAGCCTTAACCGCAGTTCTCTGAAATATTTCATTAGTTTTAACACAGGTGGCTTCATACAGTATTAGGAGCTGTAATAGATTGCGTTCACGTTCTACAATTGTATTTCAGGTGGAGGGCAGGGGCCAATACGACAGTTTTTGAAGGAAATTTCATAAAAGCAAATTCACAAATGTTCTTGGTAATTATTTGTGATTAGTGATTGGATTCACAAACCTGCCATATTATTCTTATGGCTGAAAGTCCTTTATTGGCCAATATCACACACACACTTTTGAATATTGTCTCCACTTTCGGACACCGTTATGAGAAGATAATTAGCTTATTTCAGATGTGCTGACAGAGAAGACCTTGGACTTTGTTTCATGTGGATTGGCCCAGGAATTAGAGATATTACTCATAAATCAAGACGTCACATGAGCTCAACCTATTCCTTTCAATTTGGATGTGAATAAAAAACAAAATTTTGCTTTCATGGCACAATTATTTTTACAAATGTTTTACAAATAAATTTAAGCCTCCAATGGTTAGGATCCTACCACCACAAATTTAGTACTCAAGACTTGGACTTGTGACCCATGACTCCACTGAACATTAAAATGAGTACTTGGGAATGGCAGTGTTTCCCAGTAATAACGGAGACAGGTCCCCCATGGTTTAAAAACAAGCTGAGCAAGTCATTTGAGTAAAGGTGGCCACATACTACAGGATTTTCACACTTTTGAGACTAAAAATCTGTGCACAAACCACACACACAAACATGAGGACACACATGAGGAGTCCCACCACAGATCATGCCATGAGAGAATTTTTTTTATTGAGCCACGCCTCCTAAGACTAAAAATCTGGCTAAAAATACTGTAGTGTGTCCAGCTTTAGATATACAATTTTTTGCTTCCTGTCTTACAATAAACATATAAAATGAAATACACTGTTTAAAAGGCACCAGCATGTGGCATTTCCACCCCAAATTAATATTTTATAATAAAAATTATTGGAAAGATCAACACAGAATTCCACATTCTCTGTGAGAAACACTGGACTTGTGGTTTTTAAGGGCAGTGAGTTTTGACTCGGCTTGAGGTTCTGTTAAAGAGGACTGGGACTTAAAATGTTATTCCATCTCTATGCATACCTTCATAGTTTTTAAAATATAATTTATTTATCATTAATACAAGTTTATGTTTCATGCTTGCACCAAAGTACATTCCTTTCCTTGTGAATCCTCTCACTGACGATGACAATAAACACCATAATGATTCATAGCAGGGAACCGTTAAATGGAACTGCTTGGAAAAAAGAAGAAACCTCTTCACTTTTTGGACTCTGTTTTAAGTGATAGTGACTGGACTTGGTCTCAGACTTTATTTTAATAACTCAGACTAAGGACAACATTTACTGCAATACAAAAGGGATAAGATATTTTCTCCTTTCTCTTTTTATCCCATTGTCAACACTGACTTTGCAAATGACAGAATTATTTTTCAAGTTACATGACTAAGATCTCTGATAAATGCAATGGCCTGGTAAAAAACAAACATCAATTTGCAGTCTATTACTGAGTGTAAACCCTGGTGATGTCATGGTATTTCCCATCAGGTGCTTCATATTTGGGTTTTGGTGGTGTGTGAGCAGGGCCCTTGTGAGTGAAGGGGAAAAGAGAAAAGTCTGGTTTTAGGGCTGCCTGGTACAGTTCATGAGATGAGAGCCTAAGTTCCTCCAGTGCCTCTGTCTGAGCTTCCAGTGCAGATTCAATAGCCTTTTTCTCAGCCATGTGTTGCTCCTGAAATAGAACAACAAAATGAGTGTCTGTAAACATTGTGTGCATAACCAAAACACTAAACAATGACCTGTTTGTATCGAGACCACTCTTTCAGTAGCAAAGCTCTGCGTTCACTCTCTTCAAATGAAATGACTGGTGCAGACCGTGTTCTTTCAAACATAAGAATTCAAAGGGAATTTATTATAAAACATATTCATCAAGGAATACTAAGTACAGAAACAATATAATATGAATGCAGTTTTAGTAAATAAACGTACCTTGATTCATCCATGCATTTAGCAGGCGTAATAAAGTCTTCAATGGGGATGAGTTCAGGTGGAACCTTTTCTAGCTTTTTCAGTTTTTTCTTAAGCCTTTCTCTTACCATCAATTCACGTTTTGGATCCACTTTCTTCTTCTTTTTAGGTTCTGCTCTGAAACCACATCACCTAGTTTAACTTAAAGTAAATGGTCACAGACATGCACTACTATGATTAGTAATAACACCTTAATGGGATTGTTGTCCTCAGTGTCATTGCAGGTATAAAAAGAGAGGTCCGTGCATAATGAGCACAGTCTACAGGCAAGCTGCGAACGCAAAAATAATGTGACCATCTGCGTTAACTTTGCATGATGACAAACATTCCTGAGATGAATTACACTGAAGGATTGTCCTTACCTTCGCGGGAGGACATGCTGGGATGAAACCCTACGAACCAAACGGGAAAACGCGATCGACATTATTTCCAGAAGTGTGTTTGAACCTCTAAATATACAAGGTCAAAAAATATCAACGTCAACAACATTCACGCATATCGTTGAGCAAAAACGACCAATCGCCCAAGGCTGTAGCTGTCGCGCATGGGGTAAGCACGTCGCGCAGAATAATGACGTAGTGTTTAGCTCAGACGGCACTTTCGTTTAAGTTATGAATTTATTAAAAAAAAAAAAAAAACTTAAATGCGTAAACCTTGGACATTCTGAGGAATACTTATAACATCACGATGTATAATAAAGAAATACAGCGTGTGTTTTATTTTGGAGGAAATTTACACATTCTTGGTTTGTCGAATCCCATTTCAGTATAAAATAGGGGAAAGGTCGGTTTGTGTCGGGAGTTTTTGCAGAAAGGTACAAGAGTTTGGACCGGTTCGGACGCTGCTGGCAAGAGACTGAACCAGCATTATGTCGCTTCTCAGAGGTATCCAGAGAATAGCAACTTAAACTGTTCGATATTTTTATGCCTGATATGATGTGTTGTAATTGGTGAAGTATGGCCAAGTGTGTTATTAATAGAAAAGTATTACTTGAAAATCTACTGGCCATAAAATAGAGTTATAGAATGCACCTTATGGATATTTTAAAGATATTTAAGTATTGTCAAATGCCTCTTTTTTTAGGCTTGCGCAATCTGAGTTCCACTTGTATTCATCCTGTATTGTTTGAAAAGTCAATATCAATTCCCAATTTCTAAATTAGCTTGGTTGCCATATGGTTTCCAGTTGCATATGGCAGTTAGAAGAGCGGTCAGTGGGACAAATTCCTGTTACAGCTGCATGGTTTTGCATTAAAGCGCTGCTAATAATGTGAATGGCAGATACACCAGAAAATCTGACCTCACATTAGAGCTTTGATGGTGAGGTAAGTTTTTGTTGGGTATATTCCTTTCCTTTTTCTACCGTTCACATTTTTAGCACTTTAATGCAAAACTAAGCAGCTGTAACAGGAATTTGTCCCACCGACCGCTGTTCTAACTGCTGAATGCAACTGGAACCATGGCAACCAAGCTAATTCAGAAATGGGCAATTATCACTCTGTGAATGTGTCATATCAGATAACTTTGTTTTGTTTTCCCCCAACAGGTGTTTTTATAGTAGGTGCTAAGCGCACTCCGTTTGGAACCTATGGAGGTGTGTTGAAAGACCACAGTGCAACAGATCTAGCAGAACATGCAGCAAAAGCAGCCCTTGCTGCAGGGGGTGTTGCACCTGAGATAGTCAACAGTGTCATAATGGGAAATGTTATGCAGGTAAGGACAACATTCACTAATTTCACTTGATTATGCAGTTTGAGTGACCTTACTAACATACCTATTAGAGCTCAGCTGATGCCCCTTATATTGCCCGTCACGTTGGCCTGAGGTGCGGCGTTCCTATCCCTGTCCCTGCTCTGACTGTGAATAGATTGTGTGGATCAGGTTTTCAATCTATTATCAATGGCGCTCAGGTAATAACTACACTTTTTGTGGCAATAACATTTTTATTTTATTTTATTGTTTTAAAACAATTATCTTTTGTAGGAAATTGCTCTCAAAGAGTCAGAAGTGGTCCTTTGTGGTGGCTCAGAAAGTATGAGCCAGGCTCCTTATGCTGTCCGTAATGTCCGGTTTGGAACAAAGTTTGGATTTGATCTTAAGGTTAATATTCAAAGTTTACACCACTTAAAAGTTTGTATTGATTTTTAATGCTTTGAATTGGTTGTTTGTCTCTTGAAAGCTGGAAGACACTTTGTGGGCAGGTTTGACTGACCTACATATTAAAATCCCAATGGGTATTACAGCAGAAAACCTGGCAGAGAAATACGAGATCACAAGAGAAGACTGTGACAAATATGCCCATCAAACACAGCAAAGGTGGAAGGAAGGTAAGACTGGGTTAACTTGCCAGGCAATCAGTGTAAATACTAAATTGTCATTATTTGACTATTTTGTTTGCCATTGTAGCTCATGATGCAGGATATTATACTGCTGAAATTGCCCCGATCGACGTGAAAGCTAAAAAAGGCAAAGTGCCTATGACTCAGGATGAACACCCTCGTCCTCAGACTACACTAGAGCAAATGGCCAAACTCCATCCTGTGTTCAAAAAGGGTGGAACAGTCACAGCTGCAAATGCTTCGGTGAAAATGTTTTTTGAGCTGGTTAAATTACAAATAATAGAATGTCAAATTTAAGGCACTTACTAACTTCTCTATATCAAAGGGTGTTTCTGATGGTGCTGCTGCTGTGGTGATTGCAAGTGAAGATGCAGTGAAAGAACACAAGCTCACACCACTGGCCAGAATAGTAGCATATCATGTATCAGGCTGTGACCCAAGCATTATGGGAATTGGTACGTACTGTAAAATCAAATACTTTTAATTTGATATATTCTATATATTTCATTATTTATTTATACTTTTTTTATGTGGTTAATGTTATGCAGGTCCAGTTCCTGCAATCACACAAGCTCTTAAAAAAGCTGGCCTTTCTTTGAGTGACATGGACTTAGTGGAGGTAAACTTAAGTTCATGATAATAATCATCAAATTGACTAAAATAATCATCATTTTACTCCTGATGTTTAGGTAAATGAAGCTTTTGCCCCTCAGTACTTGGCTGTAGCCAAAGCATTAGGTCTGGATCCAGATAAGAGCAATGTTGATGGTGGAGCTATTGCGATTGGCCATCCATTGGGGGCCTCTGGTACACGCATCACAGCTCACCTGGTTCATGAGCTCAGGTAACTATTGTTTGAAAGGCCATCACATCATAGTCCACTCCACAATAATCTGAGTAACAGAGCTCAACGGTCAACTCCTTGATGGTGCTGAAAGTCAAAATACCATTCAAAATTTTCATTTCATTTTATTGTTGTTTGGTCATTTACAGTCATTCCAAAGCAATTCAAATCAAACATATATAACAACACAATTAAGTCTGTGCATGAGCAGGCACAGGCAGAAGCCAAAGCTTAATGTGTCTGCCCTTATCTCCGTAGACTAAATGAAAAAAATTAAATACTAAGAGTTCAACAGAACGATTGCAGCTAATCAGCTATATAGTAACTCATGGACATATAAAACAAAATTTTATCCAAAACTTTATAAAACCGAAAATGAAAAGTATGAAAGCATTTCTCTGTATTTTCTTTCTTGTAAAATATCCATGCTATATTCTGTAGTTACCATATAGCTGTTCATTCAAATCAGAAAGTCTGTGGAGGTTTTGAATGGGATTTTTTATTTCCTACACCAGGGGAAGACGTGGCTCCAAAGAGTCCAGATTCCATTATCCAATACTGTACATTGTATTAAAACTATTTCTTTTTTTTTTACAGGCGACGAGGGGGCAAGTACGCGATCGGCTCAGCTTGCATTGGTGGTGGTCAAGGGATTGCCATCATCATTGAAAATGCTAACTAAATAAAATAATGAAAACAATGCAATGTTTCACACATAGTCGATTAACATGTAAAACATCTCAATCAAACCAACAGTATCATCAAAACTTTTGCATCTATCACTCACTGTTCATAATTAGCGGATTTGACAAGTAGTAATATTTGTTGACCCATTAGGTCTTTGTAATCCAACACTTTTTAAATGTGCCTGTAATGCTATAACCTCTTCAGAAAAAAACTGATTGCAATAAATAATGCAGCAAAAGTGTGACTTAAGAATGTGTGATTTCTCTACTCTTGCCTTTGCTCTATTAAAGAAATTTGTAAAATACCTTTGCCAGAGTTGTGGTCTCCTTCTGAGCTGCAGTTGTATATTTTTCATGTCATGCAGGCTGGTGCGGTGCCCTTTGAAACTTAAACAAATTGAATAATCATTGGTTCACCACTGGCACACAGGCACTCTTAACTCTTCATAAAATATTACCCTGCGCTTATTTTTATTTTCTTTAAAACTTAAAAAAAAATATATATATATTTTATTATTCATGTCACGCAATGGGTAGATTTGTGTGGTATATTTTGATCATACACTATTTAAAAACACGAAAGTCAAAAAGAACTACAATAACCTTTTTTTTTTTCTTTCTTTTTTTTTAGTATAAAACAAACAGAAAATAACAAAGAGAAAAAAAAACAAAGGAAAAAAAGACAAGGCGGGAAAACAATACAATTTGCAGGGAAATTATACATTTACAGATATTTGAGAATTGAGTTGTATATTTTGATGCCTTTTTGGTTTATTGTGTATTTGATGGTTTTACCGTATTGTGTCATTTCATTTTCAAAGTGGAGTCCGTGGGGTTTGGATTGTGCAAATTTGGTTTTGTGAATGTGGTAAAGAACTACAATAACCAAAGCCTCTTCAACACTTACGCCGTACGTCAACGTCACTAAGCGACGTCCTTATATACGTCAGATGCCCGGATGTCTGTCTTTTTTTCATAGCAAAGGTAAGATGTCTACCCCCTTCGCGTAATTGTTCCCTAAGTATCCGAGTTCATCTGTTGTGTTGAATAAAGATAATAACACATAGTAAACGGGGATCGCGTACTTAAATGTTTGTCTCACGATTTACCTCAGTATTACGTTGAATGATCAATTCTGTTTGTCAGATAGATCAGTATTTGCTTGATCGAAGCTAGGCCGCCGGCTAGTTTTCATGCTGCTATTAGCTTGAGCATCGTGGCTATCCTTACGTTATATTCTCATTGACACTCGTACAGAAACCTGCATTTCCTTTAATGTTGCCTCTTTATTAACAACGTGGCGGTCGTAGACATAAGTGAATTTTTAAAACCTTATTTTACAGTACGAAGAGGCGTTTAGTGAATTGTTATGAGTTGTGCTTCTGCTTATAGCTAAATGCACAAGTTGTCACACTGTAATAATGACTCTTTCTCTCTTTCTCTTTCTACTCTTTCTTTTAATGTTTTAGATGGCAGAGGGAGACAAAAAGTCTGCCAAGAAGAGGCATGGGAGCCGAAACCCGGTTCTGGCCCGGGGTATTGGCCGCTACTCCCGCTCTGCCATGTATGCTCGCAGGGCTATGTACAAGAGGAAAACAAAGACCACCGAGACCAAGGTATGGTCAGATATTGCCTATGCCACTAAACGTGACAGTTGACATAACTGTTGATGGACATGGAGTGTTTCATAAGTCAAAAGTCATGTACTATTGTACTGTACATGTTTCTTAGATGGAGAAGAAGCTCAAGGAGAAGCCTAGGGCAACTGTTGTCAAACCTGTTGGAGGAGACAAGAATGGAGGCACTCGTGTTGTCAAGCTGCGCAAGATGGTAAGTCCAACAGTAGTTGTTGAACCTGGACATGGGAGGCAACCTAGGCTCATGATTATGGGAATAAGGATTGTGTACTTGTACTAAATCCTCTTTCCAGGCAGTATAGTAACCCAACCAGTGGAGATCTAAAATGCTGAAGTATTCAGAGACTATTCACCTGATCCAGGAACTTTCAATGTGTGCTGCCATCTTTATGGTCAAACTGCAGGTCTTACTTGAGCTGATTGGCTTCTGTTGTTGTTGTAACATTTGCTACAAACCACTGTGTATATCAATCAGCTTTGGTCCTTTTGAGTTCCTCAGATACTTTGCCAATAGGAGTGATCGGTGTTTGTTGTCTTCAATTTTCGGTGGATGTTTTGGACATTCAGACATGTAGCTCAGAGAAGCAATGCTTTTTGTTTTTGCCGATCACTGAACTATTATGCATTTAAAATATTCAAGCCGAAGCCCTGGACGTGTCGACACGATCGCTCATATTGGTGACAACAAAAAGTGATATTGCTAAAAAACAAATCGATCACCTTTTTCATCCACCCACTTAACTAAACTGGAGGCCACACAAACCTATTTCCTTTGAGCTTTTTTGCAAGTTTTGTTCATTCCCATTTTATCAATGCTTCTTACATGGACTGCAATGGAAATTCCAGCTCAGGAAGTGCTAAAACCTAAGTGGGCCGGGCTGAACAAGGTGAATAGTATTATATCGACATAACTGAGGGGGTATGCCCATGTGTTTTCATTCTAAATATAATATTGCAAGTCAACATTCCCTACGGTGTCAAATCGGATAACTTTATTTATGCAGACTTGCAACTCATTTGGCACTATTCTAGTAATTGTATCTGCATACACTCCATTGTAACGATCAGCTATTTGCCTACCAATCACATTTGAGTAATTAAATCCTTCATACACAAATTTTACAAACCTCAAAAGATTTTGAAAACAACTTGAAGTTGTAGGGGATGGGAAGTCTAACTTGAAACCTGCTTGCTTACAGTGTGTTTTGCATTAATCAAAAAATTTTATCTAATCTTTTTGACCCATAGCCCCGTTACTACCCAACAGAAGATGTTCCACGAAAGCTGAAGAGCCATGGAAAGAAGCCCTTTTGTCAACATAAGAGGAAGCTGCGTGCATCCATCACACCTGGATCTGTGCTAATCCTGCTTACAGGCCGTCATCGTGGAAAGGTAAACTTTTGAGGGCGCTAATTTAATCCAATGTGAAGTTTGCTTTTGAGGCAATTTGAATAAAATATTGGTCAAACATAAAACCTCCACATTGAAAGGAAAACAGTTCCAACATTTAGGTTTTTCCACTGCTTCAATCGCATTCAATTTTGAGGTTTGGCAAATTTTAAGTTTGGAACCTTTTTCCCCCCAAGATTTCCGTGGGACATTAAAAGCCATTAAATTGTGCCATTGTATAAATTTAAGGCCTAGAGTATCATTAAATGGCATTGGTTGACTTTCTGCCACAGGTAACCTTTGTAATTGCTCCAGTCTTCTGCAGAAGCCTCTGAACAACAAAATTCCTAAACTAATCCCACTAACATCCTGCTTACATCTGTTTAGTAGAATGAACTTACTAAAGTAGTAGTTTTGACTTGATGCCTTTGCTTGGCTTGCAATTAATTATCTTTCTATTCCAGCGTGTTGTGTTTCTAAAGCAGCTTTCAAGTGGTCTCCTGCTGGTCACCGGTGAGCATGAACACATAATTATCAATTTGTCCTGTAAAAAGGTGTACTAATATTACAATTTGTTTCTGTAGGCCCTCTTGCCCTCAATAGAGTCCCATTGCGCAGGGCTCACCAGAAGTTTGTCATCGCTACAAATACCAAGATTGACCTCACTGGTATGAAGGTTCCCAAAACCCTGAATGACGCATATTTCAAAAAGAAGAGGCTGAGGAGGCCCCGTCACCAGGAAGGAGAAATCTTTGATACAGAAAAAGAGGTAAAGTAGAGTTTAAAGTATATAAAGGGGCGATGGTGGCGCCGGTGGTAGAGCGGGTCGACCTATGATCGAGAGGCTGCTGCATGTGCACACTGTCGTGTCCTTGGGCAAGCTGCTTCACCCACCTTGCCTGTGTGAATGTAGTGAGAGAGTGAATGTGTGGTGGTGGTCGGAAGGGCCGATTGCACAAATTGGCAGCCTCGCTTCTGTCACTCTACCCCTGGGCAGCTGCGGCTACAATAGTAGCTTGCCACCACCGCCAAGTATGGAGTGAATGAATAATGCCATGTGGAGCGACTTTGAGTGTCCAGAAAAGGGCTATATAAAACCAAATTTATCTTTTTTTTTTTTTCACAAGTAATTACATGATGGCTGATTCTGTTGTCTTTTGCAGAAGTACCAGCTGACAGAGCAGAGAAAAGAAGACCAGAAGGCCGTTGACTCTCAGCTTCTGCCACTTATCAAGAAAGTACCACAACTTAAAGGGTACCTGCGCTCCTCTTTCTGCCTGTCTAATGGTGTCTACCCACACAAGCTGGTTTTCTAATGTGTTGCAATAAAACACCCTGGTTGCAATGATTTATGTGACTCCTTTAATTGCTGTGAATTTTGTTTTAGTCTTGACTAAAGTGTGCATTTTGTAGTTTATAAAATTCTTAGTTTCTAAGACTAATTTACATGAAATTTCTTGGTCTAAAACTAGTTTGGTCACCTCCTAAAAACGGCCCAAGAATCCTGTCTTAACGCACTCCTTGGATGCATAGACGATTTACTTTGCAGTGGGAACATAGAAAATATTGACTGGAGTATAAAAACTTGATGCCACATTTGAAAAATATTAAATTAAACTTTAAAATCTGGTGCCAAACTCATTTTCGTATTAAACGGGAGAAAACATTTTTTTTCAATAAATGAACACTTGACAATTTAGCACATTGTGGCCTAATAAAGAAGGGTTTACACTTGAGTTAATTTGCAAAAACATATCTCCGTTATAAATTTGTAGCTAAATTTCAGATTTGCATTACTGTCCTCTTAAAAAGGACACCAGGAAAAGTAAAGTTGAATAAATTTCATCAATAGCAAGTGACTTCATATTTCTGATTCACTAAAATTCATGTCATTAAAATCACTGAAAAACAAAAGTACAAGTTTGTTTGTCAATAGCACTTACCTGTTTTTGCAAATGAACTTCACTTGCGTATTGCAGTTTCTCATGCTTGCTTCAAGAATATATTTTTTTAATTATATTTAGAAAATGAGTGCATTCCTCCAAATTGTTTATCTAATTAACAAGTTGTTCACGCCACAATCTTTTTCTGTCAGCATACCAAATTTTATTTCTTTTACTGTTAAAATACCTAATCGAATCAATGAAGCAAACCTTGAAAATCTGGCAAGAATACATCACATACACATTTTTATTTCAAGTAAATTGAGCTTTTCATTTTAAGTGCAAAAAACCTGTCCCTTTATAGGCTAATAAAATGCTTAGTCAAAGAATAATACTGGCGGTGGAGCCAGTAGTAGAGCGGGTCGTCTTGTAGAGGGTTAGCGGTTCGATCCCAGCAGGTGCACACTGTGTTCTTGGGCAAGACACTTCACCCACCTTGCCTCCAGGGTCTGCGTACATTGGTGTATGAATGAGAGTCAATGGAGGAGTGGTTCCTTCATGTAAAGCACTTTGAGTGCCAAAAGCAGGTAGAAAGGCACTATATAAATGTGACCATTTACCATGACAAATACACATTTTACATTATTCAATTCTTACTTGGGTCGCAGCGTGTCATACTTGGGTTACAGATTTAATGCAGACAAATCACTCCTGCACCTCTGGTCAAAAATGAGACGAGAAATCACTTAATTTTCTTTATTAGGCATATGGGAAGTAAAGCGTGACTATAAACCATTAGATCACTAGTTTAAATATGTACATCTACTGATGAGTGATCAAGAAACCCAATTGCTCTGGTGACTTATGTTCTCAGTTAATGCTTTTTACCAACAAATCTTCAGCACATAACCACCATTGTTACACACACAGGTCTACTTTAGTTTTTATGTAAAAAGTAGAATAAGAATCCTTTTCAATCCTGTGAGATTAGGCCAAATGAGTTTAAAGAATAACCAGAACAAATTTTTGACCCAGCCATAACACTATGCTTTAATTACAAAACAAGATATATAACAAGACAAAAATAAATACAGTCTTTCACATGGCCATGTTTTCATTCAAAAAGAAAAAAAGCTTTGGGGGAAAAAAAGGCAGCGGCCCCTTGCAGAAGGAATGATGGGTGCCTTTGTCGAGTCAGTCAGTGGGGCATGTGGTCAGCTGGTTTTGTGAAAAGCAATTCCTCAGCCGGACTTGAAGAGCAGGATGGCCACCTGACCCAAGTAAAAGTAAATAAAATGCTTCGTCTCGTGGGTTACATAGCTGCCAAAGTTCCTCCCGACAATGCAGTGCCAAGTTGGGTTGTATTTTTTGTCAAACTCCTGTAAAATGTAAAGATACAGATCAGATATTTCCAATACAGTAGCACAGACATGCATGTACATCGGGTTTATCCGGGATAAACCAAAATGCTTTTTTTCCTGCATGGCAGTGGACATTCAAAATTATTATTTAGATTGCTCATGATGGTTCAACCAAGGTACAATTACATCCTCTGTAGAGGGTATGCAGAGTACAATCCATCAGGCCACAACAATCTGCATTTTCTATTCTATTTTCTGATTTGCCGTTCAGTGCGGAATGTTGAGGATTCAATTTTTAATTTGTAATCTAATTTTTATTTTTAAAGTAACGTATGTGCATGTCCTCTATATCTATATTTGTAAGGTTTCTTGTTACCTTCTTAATGAAAGCAGCGATATCCTTCTCAATGTTGTATTTCTCCAAGGCCTGAGTGGCACACTCCACAGCGTCCTGCTGCATCTCCTCCGACATGTCGGCATTTTTGATCACAGCCTTTCTTTCAGACATGGTTGCCTTTGGATACCAAAACACAGTGGAAGATTCATCATTTTCACAGGCGGATTGCCAGGTGCACAATTATTCTAGATCAGCCTTCAATGTCTGTCAATGAGCATCCAAACTCTATCACCACTTATCCAGTAAAGGCTAGAAAATAATAACCACTTAGAAAACAATGTTATTACATAACAGTCATATTTTATCTAGCCATTTATAACAACGTTGCATAACTTGCATCTCACATGATGGATGCGTCCTATACGTAGTTTCTATGGATACACGGAGAAATATTGTAGAAAAAAGAAATGAAATGAAATCATTGGCTAATAAAAACAAATACAAAGCGTATGTGTACTGGTGTAGACGAACGCAGTCACACGATTGTTTGGGATACGAACACATTTTGTCTAGACATTGTTAACTCAGTGATCGTTTTTTAAAGTAGACCTATCATTGCGATGTGAGCTCATGGATAAGCATTGACGAATGAGGGGTTCGTTCATCACACAAAACGGAAAAATGGCACATACACATGCAGCAGTAACTTAAGCTAAAATATTAAGAATGCACACAAACTAGTGTTATTAAAACCTTCTTAAACTAAGACTGTGTACATACCTTTCCGTTGGCTGTTACTCTTTTATAATAATTGATGAAACGACTGATACAGCAGTGTCAACTCCCGCGAAGTGGCTGACACAAAAAGTAATGTGGGTGTGTAGTGGAAAGAAACCGCTGCGTAGCCTCGCGCTGATTGGACGACCATAACGCAGAGGCTGCTGCTATTGGTACATTTAGGTCTCTCTTTACGGGTTGTCTCTCTGCATTTTATTTCAGACCATCATGCATTGCTGCAAACCGGTCACCATGGTAACTATTCGAAACATCGTAATGCTACAGCATGTATGTGTTACAGCCATGGAACTATTGGAATAATTTATGCTACAGCGTTGACTAAAATGAGTGCCTTTCGTCATACAAGTGTCACATATATTCCTTCTACTGAGCAACTATATTTGGGTCTGTTAGATTTTTCGAGCACATGTTAATCGATATAAATTCATGATACAGTACTTTCTAGTAAGGCATTTAATGATATAATTCTCGATATACAAAGTTGCATTACAAGTTCCATGCATTATTCATTCACTAAAATGTAAACAACTTGTAGTCACAGTTGCCTGATAGAAATGTGGACAGTCAAACATTATAATTATACATCGGCAAACCTTTAATAGAGCATTGGATGGTACAATTGAGTTAATTTGCAAAAGCAGTCATCTGTTTAGAATTCTTTGCTAAATTGTTTCGGATTTCTATCACTGTAGTCTACAGGTGACACCAGTAAAACTAAAGTTTAATCAATTTGATCAAGTAACATACTATTTTTGGTGTGCTAAAATTAGATCTGGTCACTGCTATGCAAAGATAAAATGACCAGGATCAGTTCATTTTTGACAATGGCACTTATCTGTTTTGGCAAATTAACTCTTCAATTGTAATTAATAGATTAACCAGTAAGCTGTAACAGTTTATGTCCCACAGTTGCCCAGAGCTGAATCCATTATTTAATTACAGTTTCTACACACAAACAGAATAGTGTTCAGGAAAACCCACTATTGCCATGGAAATCTGCAATGTTTGCAGCTACTAGCAAACATTATTCATAGACTAACATTGGCAAGAAATATTATAAAAAGTGTAGAAAGCAGCCGTGAAACAGCTCCGTTAGCTCCCGAGTCCCTGCTGGTAAATACATCTAACTCACTGTAGTGTCAGAATGCGTTTATACGAACGATTACTCCAGTATTTTGCCTTTAAATCCTCCATTGGTTTATTATGGAAAAAAACGTTCTGCTAATCCCATAATGCTTTGCGATATGACATCACATTTCCGAACTCTATACCCACATCTGTTAAAGCATGAAAACATCTAAAATTATATTCAAACAACACAATATCCACAACACAAAGTATACTACCATTCACATGATACACCTCTAAATGCAAATCTTAATAAAGGGTGTGAATCACTTTACATGATCAGACTGTTGAAATAAATACTACTAGATGATGTATTTTATTCACATCGCTTTACTCGCTCCGATCCTTTGGTTCTCTGTATTTGTACTGAATGTATTCAAAGATGTCTCTCTCACTATCGACCAACAGAGGCTCTCCTGCCACACCTACAAACCAAGCACACAAACATTGTCATTATATCTCATCAGGCAGTTAAATATTTAACACACTGTTGAGACATTTCAATGAACTGATATTTAACTTGCCAAACACTCACCAGTAACTCCAAGTGGCCGTATTGTGTACTCATTTAGAGTAAATCCCTTCTCCAAAGCATGGGTTCTCATATTTTTATTGAATATATCACTTCCCGTGAAATATAACACACCACAGTAGTACTGATCGTTGGGAATTAACCTTGGGTGGCAGATAAAAAGGATGAGTTTTACATGGCTGTACAAGTTTAAGTTATTTGACTGGGGGTTATTTTTCATACAAATTCTGTGTCCAAAAGGAAATGTTTTAGTAAGCCAAGGGGTTCAATTAAAAACCCTGCATTAATAAATCACCTGATATCAATGCGTCTATGAAGATATTCGTCCTCATCTTCATCACTCTGTTGGAGCTGGCAGACTCCCTTCAAAAACAAGATCATGGACAACCATGAGCAGAGTCATGCGAACCATGGATTGGGTACAATTACTATAACTGCATTACCAAACATCAGATACAAAGTTTGAAAAGCTAGGTCCTCACCATGAACTTTGTGTCTCCTTTGGACAGTGTGTCCGTCACAAAACCAATGGACTCTAAATGCTCAACTACAGCATGGAGCAACTTTGGCTGGAAAACATCATACAACAAATTTAATTACTCTTGAATTGATTAATAGAGAGACAAAATGATGAGCCTTACTTGCTTATCAGTCTGGGATGAATACTTTGGGTGAGTCAGCAAGATATCAATGTCACCACTTGAAGCAGCACCTGAGTTTCATTGAAACATAAATAAATATTGTTTCTCCCTTATTTGAAAGCAAAAAAAAAAAAAACATGTACCCCTTCTGTAGCTTCCACAGATCGTCCCAATGTATTCCTCGCCAATTTGAGCCAGTTCTCCCAGAATTAGTGTCTAAAAAGCATGTTCAATATTTACAACTTAATAATATTACAAATCTTAACTAAATGTACTTTAGTTACCTCCATTTTTTCCATTTCAGCTCTTGGAATTCTTTTCTCAAATTCTTCAAAATATCTGAAAAAGTGATATGTATGTATATACACACAATTAAAAACAAAATGCACCATAGAAAAAAATGTCAACAAGACTACTTACTTAAGTCCAATTTGCTGGTGATGGTTTAACTTGCTCTCAATCTTTTTCAAATCTATAATTACAAGAATAGAACCATAATCAAAATGACAATCTGCTTTATTGTCTCGGGCTACAGCAGCAGCCGACAGCACATACACAAGTAAACATAATAATAAGGGGATCGTCTGCATGATCAGACATACTGTACCGTCTAAGGTTTTCACCCCCTCCTCAAAAAATTTTCTTGCAGCTGCAGGGCTAAAAGTAAATCCAGATGACAAAATGAATTCAACTAAATTATGATTAATGTAATTCAATCTTACACAATGCAAAGACCATAAAAAACCTTGCAAAAACATACCCTATTCCGGTAACTCTGGTGAGTAGATTAATAGAGGAACTGGTATCGTCATTACGAATCTATAAAGGAATACAAGGCAGACAGTATCAGTACACCAATAAAATAATTGGTTTTGAGGATTGTTCTCCATCAAAAGACCTTTTCTAATTTCCGCAGTTTGCCAGTTTGGAGGAACTCGTCTATCTTTTCTGCAATTTTAGCTCCTACACCATCCTGTTAAAAGATGAATGGAACACATTTTTAAATAAAGTTATGACTTACAATTAGCAGAACAATTCGCATTCATGAACATACCAGTTTTTTTGCTTCTTCCCCATTTTTGATTTTGTTTGGATATTTCGAAATTGTTGATGCTGCTTTCCTAAAATGTGCATAGTAATGGATATGTATCCATTATGTACATTTATCTTTTAACACACTAAAAAATGTAGCTTTATACTGTAATGTAAACCGACCAGATCTTACCTATAAGCGTTGTATTTGTGTATTGCCCTGTTGACATTCTTTTCGTAGTTGGCAAGTTCTGTAATCAAATAATAACAATTTAATACACATGAGCATTACAGAAAATTAGGAGACTAATGTGCCCTTGGAAATAACCTGCACAATAGATTTGCTGGGCATATCATACCAGAAAGTATTTTAACACAACCCCGCACTAGCCATTGTGTCCAGGCAATACACCAAACTTACCAACAAGAAAGTCTGTTATTCCTTCGTTGAGAGACTCCTGTGGTGCCTTTCTTTTGCTCATGTTTTTCCCTAAATGTTAGAAATATCCCCGTCAATGTAACTATGCAAAATTAACCATAAAAAGAAGCAATCTTTAAATAGCTAGTGGACTAGCTAAATGTGAGCTAAACAAAAGCGATGGGGGCAGGGCCTGCGCATGCGTAAAAGAGAAAGCATCTTCTTCTTGCGTTTCCGGCAGACTGCACGCCAGATGGCGCATTGCTGCCTTTCTCTGTTGAGGGAGCGTTACTGCCCCATTAGCTTTTATAAAGTTCAGTACCAAAGATAAAATCCATAAGAGCCTTGTACACTTCCAGCTGGTACGCACTGTGGCCAAGCAAAGTCTTGATAGATATGACTGTAAGTCCCAGGTCAAACAAAGAGGAAAAGAGGGCTCTACTCTACTTTGGACTTAGTTAGTTACCACACTCCATTAAAACGTGTGGCACAGTCTCTTCCTTCCCACTGTTCTCACACAGGCCGTTATTGTGCTTGCCAATTTTATAAAGACAAGAGATGGCATCAAACTGATGACATCATCTTAAAGCAAGACCATCCGTGCTGCTCTTCCTAGTTATATCTATGTTACTAGCACAAATCATCAAACTTAATTCAACAATATATAGTATATAATTACTAGGCTTTTTACAAATGAAACAAAAACTTGCACAAAGTTCAATATCTTATATTTCAGCATATATGAATTAAGATAACAATTTTCTCACAAAGGTGTTCCAAAGTGGTGACATAATTCAAAAACACAAGCATGATTTTGGTCAGATGAAAGGACTTTTAGCCAAAAGGTTAATATGGATTTAATATGGCTTGTAGATTAAAACACTACCAAATAATGACCAAGTTCAACATTTGTGTATTTTCTATTTAGAGATTTCCTTCAGAAACTCTCCCTCTTCCATAAACTTTTGTTGGCACCTGCCGTCCAACTGAAATTATTACATTTCTAGAACGTGAACTATTCCTAGACTAGAGGTTAGGTTGTCAAACATATGCTTTGCACTGTGCCTCAACATTGCAAGGTTTATTACAGACTCCAATCTTCACTAGTTTCACAACTCCCCTTTTCACTCAGTTTACTGTCAGGGCTAATGAAGCCCATGAAGACCATGGGCCAAAACCCTACTTGTGTACAAGCAATTTTAATGGCAGACACTGAGCATAATCAGAACATTCATTGAATGATACCAAAAAAGTGCATTTATATTGTGTTAAAATTAGGTTTTCTTCCAAAATCATAAAATTAAAGAAGAAAAACCCTTGCTTTTATGTAATTTCAATTCATTAAACTATTTTATCCTTAAGAATCATTTTTTACATAAACCTTCTCCCTTGAGAATATTTTGATGGCTTCCTCAAGTTCAGAAAGTTTGCAGTCAAGATGAGCCTTTCGAGTTTGTACACTCAAGTTGTCTGCTTTCAGTGGAAGTGATAGTAGCTCAGTCACCAAGGACCGGTGGGCTGTAGGAAAACAAATACAACATTGTAAACATTGTGTTATGTTATTTGTGCATGATAAATAAGAAGATTTAGACATGCCTGCTTTAAGGGAGTTCAGATTTCCCCTTCTCTCACTTTCAGGCATCAGTGTGTGGCCTGCTGGAGCCGAAGGATCAGGTGCATTTCTCCTTCGCTCTTCCTCCTCTCTCTTCCACTGCTCTTTTCTATCTTCAAGACTGTGTGCAAAGTTAAACATTCACTATAATTGTTACTAATAGGTCTAGAAATGTGCAGCTTTTGGCATTACAGTATATGCATTCCCGCTGACAATGTTTTTTGAGGAGACTTACTACTGTGGGACTTCTCCTTTGACTGCACTGGGAACAGGTTTGCATTTAAGGCTTGACAACGACTGAGAACGACGCAGCGTTGTTTTTCCCGCAGACAAAGCATTGTGTTTTATGAAATTTATTGTCTGCCCTTCAACTAACAGCTGTATGAAACACAAAAACAAGACACAATTAAGCCTACTGTCTATATACTGTATGATTGTATGATTTGTTTTACTTTTCGAACTTCACTCACTTGTGGACAGTTATCTTTTGTGAAGTTACATGAGGCTGACCGCTGCAAAACCTTTGTAAAAGTTTGTGATCCCCCATGGGCCTTTAGAAAGTTTTGGCACTGTGGTTTAATTGCTGCCGGATGAGGAACCTGTAATTTAACACACAATAAATGATAATGTTACTAAAGATACAATATTTGATAATGCCTTCTCCGTTTGACCGATAGCCTACCTGCAGCTGAGCCGTTACTTTAGAAGGAACATTATGGTACTTTGATGATGTCCAAAGAGCTTTGACTGGTGCGTGGCGAGACTGTGCTCTCTCAGCTTCTTGTTCTCTATACCGTTTTTGGATCTCCTTTAGGCGTCGCACATTTTCTTTACCAAAATCCTGTACATGATGCCCTTGGAGACATGAAACTCAAAATGAAACACTTTTTTCTCAGTTTTTTTCACAGTTTTTCTCAATTGATAAGGCATACTTTTATGATGATATTGAATGTCATATGTATTCTCAATTATTACATTCAGTGCTCAAATTAATCAAAATATATAATCCTTACACCACTTTCACACAGGTCAAATATAAAAAACGTCTTGAAGAGCAGAGTTAGGCTTTATTTCTATGCTCTGGTTATGTGTTATAAGTTCAGTTTAGTGTACAAATACTATTAGTATGTCAATTCCTTTTCAATTAAATTGGATTGACAATCTATTCTATTTTATTCTACACTGTCCTGTTCTGTACTGTAGAATCAGCTTGTAGATCCCAGAGGGGCAAGCCTTTCAAGTCAATGAAAATCAATAAGTAATCTGCCTTTGTCTTATTCATCTATTTGATGAGAATTTTGTAACTTCATTTGTGCTTGCAGTTTCAAGCAAAACACCTTCATTGTACAACATTTAGTGTTTTGTGGTGCAGTGTTTTACTTCTGCTCTGTGCGCGTTTTGTCAACAAAGTTCTCATTTTGATAAAACAGTGCTTTTGGTGCAAGAATGCAGCGCTTTAAGAACCTAATAATAAACTTTAAGCATAGAGTACAGATGCTGAAATAGAGAACCTTTTTCTACAATGGTTAACTCCTGTACGATTGAGAACCTACACAAACCTAATAAGAAAAGTTTGCAGTGTTTATGGTTTCAGAAACAGTGTCTTATCAATTGAGAAAAAAATGATGTGGAAATAATGAAAGATTAAACACTGCACTTGTCACTGTCAAAAATGAACTTACTCTGCTTGGGAACAGATATTAAAGTTGTATAATCTAATTTGAGTAGCTCGCCCACTACTCCTTTCTTTCCTCTTTCCAAAATATGAGCAGCGTTTGGTCGAATACGAGGTTGTTGTGCCGGAGTCCGAGCAGTGTAGAAGCCTGGATACAACACAGGATCTGGAGCAAGTGGCCCTGACAGCCAACATCCATTGTCATGCCCTTCTAAACGACCACGAGCTGGACAAAAAGAAGATGTTAATTCTGTTAAGTAATGATGCTATATTTAGAGTGTTAACAACAAACCTGAAGTTGGGCGTTTATATAATTCAGGAAAAAGAGAAGGATCAGGTGGGATTGGTCCAGATAATGATGAAGGACCCTCACACATCGTGCACTGTAAATTATTATAATAACAATAAAGGATGAAGCAATGAAGAGTTTAACAAAAATAACTACCAAACTAACAAATGAACCAGTCCATCAATCACTGTCCAGAAGAATCTTAATTTAGAAAATAAAATCTGCGCAGGCCATACCCAGCTACAATTTAAAAATCAAAAGAAGAACTAAAATAGGATTATAACATAGTTATCAGGGATTATAATGATCCATTGAACTAGCTACTAGCTAACTATATCAGACCCATGCCCTGATAAAGCTCTTTATTGCTGTCTCACAGTACCCTCGTCTGCAAACACGAAAGAGCAAAAAGAAAGAACAATTAAAAAGAGTTAAAAATTGTATGGCAATTTACCTAGAACGTTTTACAGTAGCTTGACTGGAAATACAGCGTCAACACTAGCGTCAGTGCCGTCAGCACTTGTTGTGCATCACCATGGCGACCAGCCTCGGCTCGAATTGACGCGCGAGGACACGGTTCCTCCGCTGCTGCTCGATCTCCACCACAATGTTATGTTTGCGTAAAATAACCCGTTAAAATCAATACGCACCTGCACCACTAATGGGTTTGTTCTGTAAACGGTAAACGTCGCTAAACAATATGCGAGACGAAAGACAGCGAACGCTCTGATATAATATGTTACAGTGCCCCCACGCGGTAGTTTAAAACGTAGCATCGGCGAGTTGTGACGTTGTGACCCCGTGGCAATTGTACTTTTGTGACCAAATTTAAAAATAGCCTATCAGTATAATCGGACCCCCGCCGGCCTATTATTTTAACATGGCGCGGTTTTATTGTCGTATTAAAATCATGACAGCTGTGACCGCATGCACACAAGCACTTTTACTGGTTAATCATTTGTAATGTGAAGTACACCGTGTTCTGTTCTGCATTGTTCTGCAGTCTCCCGTTTCAAAAGAGATCTTTCACCATGTTGCAGTGAATCAATGTGTTGAGCGTAAACCTTGTAGGGTTCATTAAAAAAAAAAAGAAAGATACATGTCAATTTTCATCTTTTCTTCACTACGGCTCCGCCCTCGAGACTGTGACGCTGCGCTTCATGGTGTTTACGTGAGCTTCTCCTTCACTGTGTCAGGACTCCTGCTGCTCGCAGAAACACGGCAAAGTCTGTACACTCCGTCCCGCAAATACAGGTAAAACATTTGAAGTGTTGCATTGTCCGAATGATTGAACAGTTTTTGTGCTCACCGCATGGGCATCGCTCACTCCTGTCACAGTTTAGTACCCTATCCGTTTTCGCTTCAAGACCATTTTGTTATTTTGTGGGTTCTACAATATTTAAAGTCTATGGTTGTACGTCACAACAACTGCAGGTATTTTAAAATATATTATTTTAATTATGTGTAGAAGTATAAACATTTGGGTTGATGTGGAAATTGCCTGCATGAAAAGTAGCCCAAAGCAGTTGATATTATTATAACATGACTTTCTAAAATGGGTTACTGTTGTCTGTTTGGGATCAACAGAAGGCTGGAAGATTGAAATGCTATGAAGAAATAGTGAACCCTGGTCTCTGGTTTGAAGGAGCAGGGTCCATGTTTGCAATAGTGCCATAAAAACTAAACATCTTATCAGAGTGTTTAGGATAACCATATTATTCTGATTTTGCAGGGAATCCAAGTCTAATCTAATTTGAGCTGGGAATCTATCACTTTTTCTTGTGGTGTCCTGGTGTCCCCTATGGTGCAAGGACACATCTCTCACTACATTCAAGTTTCAAATTGTCTTCCTGTAACTTGACTGCATTTGACCTCCTACAGCAAGCCTACCACTCATGCTGGTTTGGCTATTGGCAAAATGATTGGCCACTGTTGTCACGCCTCTGTTTATCCCTAACCCAAGCCCAGATTTCTCTCTTTGAAACAGTTAAACAACATTATGAAGTCTGCAGTCTAGGCTGCAGCATGTTTTGTAGGCTACTTTCCCTTTGTGGTTACAGTACACTGTGTTTGGTTCTTCTTGATTTTTGTTTATAGTTGTCATTTGACCTTTGAGCTTTACAGTTGCAGCTGATGACACAGTACTGGAAATGTTTGCCTAACTAACTCGCATGTACAGGAGGGGATAGGCTACTTCTAATACCAAATCAGTCCACAAACGCTATCAGTCATGCATAAATCCTATAAGTAGGCTACTGCCTTTAAAATTTTTTAGAAATGACAAGCCATTAAAACGGTCAAACAGTGGTATGTGTTATTGTTATGTTAAATTAAATACAGAACATAACCTTGTTTAAGGCCGTACTCACATGTGTTTTAGTGTCATGTTCACCTGGGCTAAATATACCCCAGTGGGTATGGGCAGTTGAAGGCCAGGAGGAGGTTTCAACTGTAAAAGACTGAGAAAAAATGACAGACCTACTCATTTTTCTTTACAAAAGTCATGCTTAAAGGATTTACATTTTTCACTTAACTCTATTATATACATTTTTGCAAATAACAATGACAACACATTTTTTGTTGCCTTTTAATACATTCTTTTTAACTAATGCTACTCTAAGTGCAAAGCATTGTGTTGTCTTCTCTGCTCTGGAGGCCTGCTATGCATGCTAAGATCCACAGCAGCCAGCTAACAAGCAGTTGTGTAAATAGGTCTCAGTTTTCATATGGGTTAGGAGGACGCTTATTTGTCTGGTTTTAATTGTTAAAGAGTTTCAAAAAAGGAGATGATGTAGAGTATTTAACATTTTATTAGCCTACTTAAATTGACAAAATACAAAATGTTATTAGAGCATCAAGAGCAACCAGGCATAGCCTTTGCAAATCAATTTCATTACCCATACCTTGTAATCAAGTTTGCTGTGCTTTCTTACATTTTTCTTTTTATGAAGTAATGACAGAAGTGAATGAGGTGAAGAGTGTGGTGCCACCGGTGCCTGTGGTGCCACCAATCAAGGCAGAACAAATGGTGCAGTCAGAGAGTAAAGGCCAGTGTCAGACATGTCACCAGCACACACCAAAGGCACATGGTGAGTGAGGGCATGCTCACATCCAGGCCGATATACAGCTTCATGTTCTGTGTTAGGAAGCATATGACTTATATAAGGATTCTTTCAAATCTGACTGCAAAATTACAAAGTTTATCACTAACAAATAGACACTGACAGACCGCATGGTGCATTGCAGAGAATTACAGTTGCTTACTGGCAGTTGCTGACTAACATGGTTTGCCTAACTGCCCATATATCACTAGCTTGGACACATAAAGTTTTGGCAAACGGAATGTTATACGTGTGATGTCATGGTATAGCAACAGAGAAAAACGAGTGGCAAAGAACGCTTGTGCATACCTTATACAGTTGTGGCCAAAAGTTTACATACCCTTTTAAGTTTACATACCCTTTTAATCTTTTGGCCATTTTTCATAGAATATGAATGATAACACAAAAATCTTTTTTTCCCACTTATGGTTGTGCCATTTATTGCCAAAGAACTTTGAATATATCATATATCAT
>OMNZ01029235.1:0-16858 GCA_900303255.1 Lesueurigobius sanzi | reverse complement strand
ACATACCCTTTTAATCTTTTGGCCATTTTTCATAGAATATGAATGATAACACAAAAATCTTTTTTTCCACTCATGGTTAATGGTTGTGCGAAGCCATTTATTGTCAAAGAACTGAGTTTAATGAATAATCTTTATTGTCATTGCAACAAGTACAACAATATTTGAAGTTTAATTTAATTTATTTTAATTAAACTACTCAAATGTCCCTGATCTAACGTTTACATGACCTTCAACAACTGCCAGGAAAATTGTTCAGGAGCAAAGGAAAACTCACTTCAGCTGAAATACAGGACTCTCTGACAAAATTGGACTCTGAAAAAATTGATGTTTGTTTCAAGATGCACAATATGTAAACTTTTAATCTAGTTTCTAGTTGAAAAGCGTAAACAAACAGCTTTTTTGAAAAATGAATGGCCTCACGACATGAGTGGAATAAAGGTTTTTGTGTTATCATTCATATTCTATGAAATGCATACGTTTACGTACCCTGACATTCTTTCAGGGGATCTAAACTTTTGGCCACAACTGTACATTTTATTACATGTTCATACCACTTCAGTAATATCTGCAGAATTGTGTACAGTTTATTTTGTGTATTTATCCCTGTTTTCTTGATCACTATTAGAGCGTGTGTCTCTGTTGCTTGCCAGTGACATGTTGCCAGGCAGCTTTTGAGATGGAAAGGCCAACAGGCAAACAAATCATATTGATGCAGTGGGTCCCTTGGCTGTACTTTTTGGACTTTTTAGTTTTAGATGTATAATTATATTTCTTACTATCTCCTAAATGCATTTAAGTTGTGTTTTGTTGCATTGCAATCTTTTTGAGGTTGTCAAATCCCCTCCACAACAGAGCATGTCTTGCTATTGGCTGGCAGCTGTTGTTTTTACCCTAAACTGTGTCAGTGACCTCTGTGCCGTTGACAATGAGGACAGGTGCTTTGTAACGGCTGAATTACATTTACCTGTTTTCCAGTTGAACTACAAATGCTAAGATAAGATAACCCTAAGTATTTTTAAAAAGCCAATTCATACCAAATATATGCCCTTTGTACATACATCATTAATTATAATAAACACATATTTTCCCCAAAAATAAAGTTGTTTCACTAAATATACACTGTTTTGCAATCTGCTCAAAGGAAGTGTCAAATTCATACCAATTCATATTGTTCCTTAGGCACAATGTCCGTCCCTCCTGCGTACTCAGACCTGGGAAAATCTGCCAAGGATATCTTCAACAAGGGATTTGGTGAGTCGCACAACTCTTTTATGCTCTTTAGTTATTAGATAAACTTTTTTTTTTTTACAATTACAAATCTCCGATATCAACTCTATATCATATGTCTCATGCTGTTGTGTTTCTGATATTGTGTCTTTTCCTTCCATACGTCTGCAGGCTATGGAATATTGAAGCTAGATGTCAAGACCAAGTCCCAGAATGGTGTTGTAAGTAATAATAATTCTCGGCGCCTAGTCATGATGAATTATCAACAACACAGCAATTCATACATTTTCTTTTTCATTTTCTGACCCTGTCCAATTTGATAATCAACTCACCTTCCCTGAACACTCATTGCCTTAAATAACTGAGAAAACAAACAAAACAATTAAACTGTAGAGCATTGCCGAAACAAATTTCACTTCAGCTGGGATCTCCAACCTGTAGCTCGCCAGCCCATTCCAAGGAGCTCACCAAAGGCTTTCTACATTTGTACATCACCTGATGAGTCAAATTTTAGCTGTTTTTTTTCTGAACAAAACATCTCTAAACATTTAGGTGAAAATAGCAAAGTATGCAGTAATTTTCTTTTATCATGTTGAATTATCATCTTGGCAGTCCTATAGGCCTAGTTACACATGTTTCTTTGAAGCATAAGTAGCACAGCCATTTTTGTTACGATAAAGCAGCTCATGGGGTAAAAAGTGTTGGAGACCCCTGCACAACAGGATCATAATCACTTTGTTTAAAACCTTGTACAGTTCAGGCTAACCTTCTGCCTTTTGTCTTTTGTGTGCTCTCTTCTTTGGATGTCCTTTCAGATGGTAAGAATAAGTGTTAACATGATAGTCCAAAAAAGTTAATTTGGTCTTCTAGTGGTAAACTGTTTTAAGTACTTTCTTTTCGATTCCTCAGAGGAAGATTGCAGAAAGGAAGCAATCAAAACGGTCAGGTTTGCAGAAAAACCTAAACTGGTCTGATCGAAAAGAAAGTACTTAAACTGTTAACCTGATAGTTAAACAAACGTGTCACAGGATAAAACAGTGATGATTGTGTGGAGACACAAGACAAAGTCCACTCGCCACCTTACTACTCTACCTCTGCTGTAGAAGCTTTACACTTGTGCTGTAGTATTGTATGTTAATGTCATTGTTTATATCACTGTATGTTGTTTGCTTATAGAATAATGGTCCACAACTAGCTGGCCTGAGTCCAAACCCTAAAACATTTTCAATCTTTGAATATACTTATAATCTTGGGCGTATTCATCAACAGCAGCATTTATTTTACCATTATTAGTTCAGATAAAGTGGTGGTCCATATGCGTTACACTACTAAGTACAATGAAATGATAGGTGTGGTCTGGAAGGTAAAGCTGGATACACACTAGAGGATTTTTAGTCTTAGGAGGAGTGGCTCAATAAAAACTTTCTCTCATGCCATGAACTGTCATGGGACTTGTGTGTGTGTACCGTATGTGTGTCCTCCTGTTTGTCCTTAAGTGTGTGTGGTCTGTGCACAGATTTTTAGTCTCAAAAGATGTAAAATCCTGTAGTGTGTGGCCACCTTTAGTCTGTGATCCTGGACTAGTTTTAGTTGGCGCCCCTGTTCTAGAAATCGTACCTCTAAATCATCGCTTTTAGTCTTTTAGTCCACTTTTTGACATTATAGACTATTTTTCACACAATGTTCGCGTCCCTTTTTTGTTCCCCAGGAGTTCGCAACCTCTGGGTCAAGCAACACGGACACAGGGAAGTCAGGCGGCCATCTGGAGACTAAGTACAAGATGAGCGACCTGGGCCTCAGTTTCAATCAGAAATGGAACACAGACAACACGCTGACCACAGAAATCACAATGGAGGACCAGGTGAGATTAGTTCAGGTTTCACAACGGCAAATAGAGTTCTACTATGGGACTGGTTTCTTCTCTTGGCATACACATCACATAACTATTAGCATCCTACAAATACAATAATTTTGTGTGTTTAGATCGAAAAACCAGAGTAATAATGTAGTAGTAAAAGATAGTAATAAAATTGTGAAAGATCTGTTGTTGCAAAATATTTACACAATGTCCTTTTTTTTGTCTCTGCAGCTGACTAAGGGTTTGAAACTTGGTTTGGATACATCGTTTGTGCCTAATACTGGGTAAGACATTGAGGTTTTTGGAGCAATCAGTGTAAAGATATCATTTTACTGAGCTACAGATATTTACTCAATGTATAAAAATCATCGCTACAGGTATTGTTTTCACTTGTAATAAGATTAGATAGTTCTTTATTGATGTCACTATGGAGGAGAAATGTACTTGTTACAACAGCTCTTAGGTCAGGATCACACAAGGGGGTGCAAAAAGTCAGGAAATGTGCCACCAAGAAGAGAAAAAGGTTTGCAAATAGTAGTAATAATACTGAAATAGGATAATAAACTAAATTTAAAAATGTTCTCTAATGGGAGCAGTGCCCTATGTTGATGACTCATTCAATAATAATAATTGAAATTGTCAAGGAATTTGTACATTATTATATTATATTATATCAATATTATTATATTGGCTTTTCTTATTAATTTCCCTTTGTCTGGATTTTAAAAGTATGAATCTTTTGTCTTCCCAAATTGAGTCTAAAACGAGTTGTGGCATAATGATCTTGTTTTTTTTTTCTAAAGAAAGAAAAGTGCCAAACTGAAGACTTCCTACAAGCGTGACTTTATGAATGCGGGTTGTGACCTGGACTTTGATATGGCAGGCCCCACTGTCCATGCAGCAGCAGTGTTGGGGTATGAGGGCTGGCTGGCTGGTTACCAGTTGGCCTTTGACACCTCTAAATCTACACTAACCCAGAACAACTTTGCCCTTGGATACAAAGCTGGTGACTTTCAGCTACACACCAACGTGTAAGATCTCTAAACCACATTTCAACTTCCGGAAAATATTTATTTCATACTTATAACAAACATTGTTTTTCTCACTAGAAATGATGGCACTGAGTTTGCTGGTTCAATTTACCAGAAGGTGAACAGTAACTTGGAGACAGCGGTTAATTTGGCCTGGACAGCTGGCAGCAACAACACACGCTTTAGTATTGGTGCAAAGTACCAGCTGGATAAGGATGCATCCCTCGCTGTAAGTAACTCATGACACTTTTTGATATAGCGATAAAACAAATGACTCTTCCTTTTCCTTTACAGACCAAAGTTAATAACACTTGTCTTGTTGGAGTTGGATACACACAAACTCTCAGACCAGGTTAGCACCTGTCACAATAACTTGACTTAACTTGCTCTTAATTCTCAAGAAGAACTTATTGGTCCTAAATGTACTTCTTTTAGGAGTGAAACTTACTCTGTCTGCTCAAATTGATGGGAAGAATATCAATGGTGGTGGTCACAAGATCGGCCTGGGATTTGAATTGGAGGCATAACAGATGATGCCTTAAGGACCAGCGACAAACCTTTTCTCTGAGGTGGAAGCTCCAACCACAAGTCATCAACACCCGTCCAATGATGAACAATTTTAGCCTTAACCCTGCCACCTCTAAGACCATTAGTACTGTAATTTTACAATAAAATGTATTTTTGTTGGTTTTCAAATAACCAATTATGACAGCAATACAGTTTCATATATTTTCAGGAGAAAAACATGTCATGCCGACTGTCTAAATGCACTCAGTATTTTCCAAAGTGAGACTTGAGTCCTCAGCTCATTTCTAGTCTCAGCAGGATTTCAAACATTCTTTGCTGAACAATAGAGTGTCTATTGCCTGATTTAGAAGTGGTTTTGTTGCATGCAATGTACCTTAAAGTACTTTGGAGAAAAATAATAATTCATCTGCTCTGAGCAC
This sequence comes from Lesueurigobius sanzi, assembly GCA_900303255.1. Lineage (NCBI taxonomy): Eukaryota > Metazoa > Chordata > Actinopteri > Gobiiformes > Gobiidae > Lesueurigobius > Lesueurigobius sanzi. The sequence continues at coordinate 11,795 of OMNZ01029235.1, read as the reverse complement.
ATCTTTAACTCAAAACAATAAGACAATAAGTTTTATACTGTACCCACCAAACCGTTTTCAGACCTCAGTTGGTGAGTTTTCTTTTGCATGTGCATCCACTGTTTATTTGTGCTGCACTTTAAAGATAAAGAATAGTCAGCATTCATCACTTAATTCTCTTGTGTAATAAAGAATGAATATAGTATGTATGTTGATCTTTTTTCTGCTTCATTATAACAAACATCGCCAAGCTATTCCTTAATCTGCCCCGCCCACTTTTGTTAAAGCATTTCCTGTTTATATTGGCACTTCCTGTGAACTTTTTAGAGGTATAATCACTTACTTTTTATTATCACTCTAATTGGCTAATTGTCTGTGAGGAACTCTAAAGGACCAAAGCTGATGGATATATTTATACAGCAGTTTGTCGTAAATGTTACATGTTTCACCAAAAACTGAAATCAAAGCCAATATCAGCTCAAGTCAGACCTGCAGTTTGACCAGAAACACAAAATGGCGGCCCCCATTGCAACTTCCTGAATAAAGTGAATACAGCAAAACATGAAATAGACACAATGCCAGTGGAGTAAATAATTTGAATTTATATTAAGTAATGGACTTAGAAAAATGACACAGTTTACAGTAGAACAAATTTACATATATGTAAATCAAACATAAAATATTTATACAATTCATAAAAAGACAAAGTACCACATGTCGGCAGTGTCGGTGTGTAAAACATGATCAACTGCATCTGAGCAGGATCACATCAGCTGTCGCACACATTGTTTCAGCCCTGTTAGTCACAGTTGCATATATACAGTATATATATATATTTTTTTTTTCTTTTGACTTGGTTTTAAACTCTTGGTCAAGTGTACAACATGATACATATGGTTAATCTGCCACTCGTTATTGTGCAGCTCATGCTTTTGCCTTCATCCACACGGGAGCAGCAGAGCACAGCATAGACTTTATGACAGATCACTGGAGAAGCTCTGGCTTCCCTGCAGCCATGACCACTCCTGCAGCATCTGATCAAGGATGGACGTTTTTAGATGAAATATCACAACTGTACATACAAATGCAAAATAAGTTTAAATCATACCTCCATACTGCTTTCTGACTCCTGGATTGTATTTTCAAGCAAACTTTGGAGCCGACTTTCAAATGTCCTGCTTTCCTCCACAAGAGACTCCTCACTGCTTACCAAATACAGTCCACGTTGGTTAATTTAAAAAACGAATCAACTTCTTATACACCTCACTATAAGTAATGTAGTGTAAAGTGCACAATTGTGAAAGTAAGTGTTCACTCACAGATGTGGAAGGCTGTGTCTTGGCGTTACTAAATGTGGCTCTGAAGCTTGTAAACCTTCTGGACTTCCGCTTACCGGACTTCGAACTTTGCTCTGCACACAAAACATCACTTTTACCAATTTGAACAGTCACCATTTGGACCTCAACAAAGATGTTATTATTGCTTCAGTCTAGCTGTGTTGTTCACTCTTTAAAAAGTGTGTGTAAATTGCAAATCTAATGTCACAGCCACGTATAGGCCTATTGTCAGATGAAAATAGCAACTAGATATTTATAAGCACTACACAATACAACAATAACACAGTGACAATTCTGTTATTTAAATGAAACATGTAGTCAAAACACATCGTCTCCCTCACACAGGCCACTTTGAGCAGGTTCCAGAGCTCCCGTTGTCGTCTTTCCTGCAGACTCATGAGGATCTGTTCGCTTTCCACCATCTTCTGCACCACTTCCTCAACCTTAGGCAGGAGCTCCATCACACGTTGTCGACACATTGCTGTTTTACTGTCCAAAAAAGCGAAGACTGTAATTAATGTGAGGAGAAAAAACGTCTGTGTTTGTAAGTCTTTACTTTGTTTAACCAACAAACCTTAACTAGTCTAAATTCATTTCATTTTTGTTCCAACAAATCCTGACAAATAGTTCAATAATGGTTCACTCCTATTAGATACTTCATATCAAGTGACTAAGTGCAGCCCTTCCCAGACTCCAGCAGGAGGCCCCCCTTATCAATCCAAGAATTCTACAGGGCCCCCAGTATTATGACATCACTCTTTATAAAGGTTACGTAATGCTTTTCTCATTAATTTAGCAAACATTTACATTAAAAATGCAAATATTAGTAACTACACTGCAAAAAATGTTATCTTAACATTCTGAAATTGAGCCCAATGGGACAAAGTTTCTTTGTGATACTGGGGTTTACAAAAATAAACTTTAACCCTTAATTTTTAGATCCGTTTTTGCAGTATGTAGGCGAAACCCTTATTATAATTAAACACATTAAGTTCATTAAAACTCAACTTATTTTAATGTGAATGATGTGTATTCAACCTTTGGAAGCCCCCCTGCAGTGCCTCTGTGGGTCCTGGAGCATTGCCTGGTCAGAAAGTCAGGTAGACTGTATAGTATCAGTTGAATATTAGCTGAGATATTTACCTGAGATGTGTGTAGAAGTCTCTGACCTTCTTCTCAAAAAATTGCACGGCCTGGACTACAAGACGCGCAACCTCATGACTGTCTCCTGGGCATCTTTGTTCTGAGAATGAAAAGCTATTTACTGTTTCCCATTTGGCTTATAAACAATCTCAAAGTTCTAAGCTCATACCTCTGTGCTTCTCTCTGAGCTTGCGGAACATCTCCATGGCTTTTCCTTCACTGAAAATCAAAAGGAAAAGCCACAACACAGTGATTTATGAAGGTGTTTATTTTGGTCACTTAGTCTGGACTTACAGTGTATCCAGTGCCTCTCCACTCCTCCATGGTTGTCTCTGCACATCCACAATGTCAGGCTGTAAGTGCATCATTTCCTCTTCGAGTTCACTCACCTTGGCCTGGACACACAATTACAAGTTTGTGTTTTGTTTTTCACTGAATATGGAATTATCCCAGCCTACCTGACCACAGCTTATTGCAGTTTGCTCCATCTCCCTCCAAACACTAAGGAGTTTCTCTGATGCTAAAAATAACAAATATACATTATAAAAATATCATTTTTACATAGAAATGATCCTCTGTTGTTCATGTAACACAGCTTATTAAGATACAGAAATGTGATGTAAGCACCAACATGCCAATGGGGCAAGTTGAGACAGTTCTTATGGCACTGCCAAACAATTCCAGAGGTGAATTTAACAGTTGAAGTTTCTGGCAAACATACCAATCCCAGTGGCAGTCTGCTCCTGGTATTTATCCATGTCGATGTGAAGGCTGGTGGTAAAGAAGTCATGTTTGGCCATAAGCCTCTGGTGCATCGATACCATTTCAATCTTCTGTTTGGATAAAGATGAGTTGTGCCTCAGGAGACTCATGCTAGAGGTGAAATAATAAATAATACAGTTAACTAAACAGAGCACACTAGAGAAACATACAGTATATGAATGGTGCTTTCTATGACATACATAGCAGCTTTCTGGCCTTGCTGCAGCCTTTGCCAGTCTTCTTTCAGAGAGCGAATGGTGTGCCAAGCCTGGCCACAAGTCCTCCTTAGAGGACTGTATTGCAAAATGTGACTGGGGTCATTTTCTACAACAACAAAAAATACACGTTTGGAACAACATTTCAACAATTACATTTGCAACAAAATTATTGTAAGTAAATGTTTCATTTAATTTGCTGGTTTTCAATTTATTATTTACATTAGCATTCACATTCCAGTTACTGAAGAATGTACTCACGAATAAAACGTATGTTTTCAGGGAGAGGCCGTGGAGTAAACTGAGGTTCATAGTTGCAAGAAGATCGATCAAAAAGGAAAACCATGGGGAAATCAGTCCTTCGTCCATCAATTTCCTATGAACACATTAACATTGAAATGTGCTGCAGCTATGGCATTTGCCCTGGATACAAATATTAAGCTATTGTGAGTGGTTTGACATTACTGCATAGTCCACAGCACATTGGAGGGCCAGACCCTGTGGCTCTAAAGCCAGTCCAGCCTCCAGCAGCAGCTCCTGATTGGCCACTGGGATGTTGGAATCCTTTTCAATTCTTTGCTGCAAATCAGCCACAGTCTCATCCTCCGAAACAGAATAAATCAGGGTCTTTGTAGTCATCATGTTAAGAACATGAACCAACTAATAAAGAGAGAAACAAGTTGAGTGTATTGAGTATACCAATCCAAACCAATACAAAAATGTAGATGCAATTTTCAAACCTTGAGGTTCAATATCAGCTCAAGTTGAGAAAAACAATAATTGGGAGTGGCATTTTTATCCTTTCCCCTCTCCTGTGGTGACCATCGTAACATGAGCTTTAGCCATATCTCCATCTTTTCTAATAACAGACTGTAAAGAATAGGAGTCAGAATCAAGATTAAAGCCTGGCTTTAAATTTAAACTCACCTGTTGAGGTTGTTGGGCTGTGGCAGCTGCTTATAGTAGCGTACTTCTCCTAAAAGGTCCTCTTGAACCACAATGTCATCATTTTGCTTATGTCGTACTTTGTTGTGCCTAAAACACATTTTATGGATTAAGTTTAAACATGTTACTAAATTGATGTGCAACAACAATAGTATTAGTTATTATTAGTTATATTCTCTTTACAGTTTAGTGCATTTGTTCCCTCACAGCCACCTTTGACAGTGACTGTGCTACTGTCTGCAGCAGACTGCTTTAGTGTAGCTGCCAATTTGAAATTCATCAATTATCACACAAGTATTCATTCACAGGCAGGGGTGAAGTTTTCCAATCATATGCATCAAACTGAATCAAACCGGCAATCTTCAGGTTCTTGGGCAAACACAAGGTGAGTAATGGCCAGGCCAATGAAAGTGCAAAGATTAGAAAGATGAGGTCGATTTCTGGCAGAGCTGCTGTTTGACGCCCATTGACATTGGCACAGCAGGAATATCCTGCAATTCTTTCTTTCTTTGAAACTATTGTTTACTTATGCACTTGGCATGTTATAATCTAACTTTGCAAAAAATAAAAAATGAATGAATAATCTTTATTGTCATTGCAACAAGTACAACGAACATTTTGTAGTCCAGTTTGTGTATTCTTAAAAATGTCAATAAATGTTAAAGGAACAGGCCACCATTTTTCCATACTGAGATATGTTCTTACCTGAGCTTAGACGAGTTGATGCGTACCTGTCTGGTCTTTGTGCGTGCCCTCAGTCACGCACAAAGACCAAGGATGTTGTTAGCATTTAGCCTCTCCTCTCCCCAACCCCTGTTTGGATCTATTACATAGGAATATGCTAAGAAGGCTAAGAATTCTAACAACAGCTTTGGTCTTTGTGCGTGACTGAGGGCGCGCACAAATTTAAGACCAGACAGGTACGCATCAACTCGTCTAAGCTCAGGTAAGAACATATCTTAGTATGGAATGGTGGCCTATTCCAAAAGTCAATTCATTCTTTAAAATGACACATGCACACACTCATCAGTACAAGTACAGATGAAGTGAACAAAAACGTCACAAAAGTAGAAGTAGTAGTTTAAACATGTTTCTACCAAGGAACAGGCTGCCAGGTTGGTAAAAAAGGACGAAATCCTGTGATGCACTCGAACACCAATGTCCCAAAGCTCCAGTAATCCACAGTGTACGTGTATCTATGTCTCTCTATGAGCTCAGGAGCCTAAGGAAAATACAGAAATATGTCTTTAAGTGTTTGTGTCAATTACTTGTGTCGTGTGGCTTTTCTTAACTTACCAAATACTGCAGTGTTCCCACAAATGATATGCATAGGCTGCTAACATCCAGCTCCTTCACATATCCAAGATCTATAATCTTGTGGATCAACTAAAAAATAGAATAGAAAATGTATGCATGGTCGGTGACAGTTTATATGACCCATACACAGCATAGCATAAACATCATATAACCTTTTAATGTGTCTGCCCTTAGTTCATATAGCACATGTACATTTCCTTCTTGCACGTCACATCGGGTTCAGAAAAACTAACAAGGGCATTTCTAACATTTCCCTAGGGATTAGTTTAAGGATGGAAGGTTTCCACATTAACTATTAGGGGCACCAGTTAATGCTTTCAGATTGTGCTGTCTAAATGTGCCAGCTCCACACAGTCCCCCTTGTGGTGACAAAAAGCCTTTATATGACTTCTTTGTTGTGGTTTGGCTGGATTTGTCATAGCAACTCAGTTCACAGGGTCTTAAACTCACTCTCTTTTCTCCTTGCTGTAGCACAATGTTTTCTGGTTTCAAATCCCTATGGATGATCCTCTTTTGGTGCAGGTACATGAGAGCAGAGGCTAAGGGAGAATGAAACAGAACATTTATTGAAGAATGAACAACTTTGATTAAGGCGGTTTCAAGAGTACAGAGTAGCCCCATATAGTACTGTATATGGAGGTCTAAACAACACAGCAAAATGTGCTCAAAGTTTTGAAGCAAAGCAGTGTTTTGGGTGTGGATATACAGTGCATGCCTGTGCCTTGACACAGCTGGGGCACCCACAAGGGGATCTCACTTTATCAGGAAACATCCTATTAGAACTAGGAGGGAGTTCCAGTGAATGTGATTTTGGCCCGATCTTGTTTACGTTAATTTGTGATCTGTGCCATATGCCTCCAAATGTGTGTACTGCAGATAACCTGTCCCCATGGTGACTAATATCTCCAACTTAGGGCCAGCGGACGTCACTAGTCTATGACCATTTCCAGCAGTTACAACAAAGGAAACTACTCATGGCTAGTTTAATGCGTCACGCACTCAACATGTCAGTGGTATCACATGGGTGAGGTAAAAGAATTACATCTGAGACTGGGTAGATACATCATGTGCATAGAACTTATACTCACAAATGTCACGAAGCAGAATAAGCACAGCACCCTCCCTCATTCCACAGCAATTGTCCAGAACGTTAAGATGCTGCAAAAAGCACAAACAGATGTATAAAAAAAATGTAATATGAATTACAGAGGTGGACTCAAGCAGATAAAACTCAAATAACATTAAACCATTTTCTAATTTTCAGAGAGAAAGTAAATGTTTGTCTAAGCCAGTGGTGCCCAAATGTGACCCACAGCTAATTTTGGTTGGCCCTCAGGCTTCTCGTTGAGTTGGGACACATCACAGAGATGACTTTTTACTGCAAGTTTAATAATTCTAGACAATTATGACTTCAATATCTTACATTTTAGTGTGAGACACAATGGCTTTAATCTTCCAAGCCTAAATGAAGTGTGGTTCTTTGGATAAAATTTCTGGTAAATGCTCCCAATAAAATGTTTCACTGCACTGACCACTGTCTCTAACCCTCAATGCCACATGATCTTAGTAAGTAAGTAAAGTTTAAAGTGCTGTACAAGCATAGGAGCAGTAAAATGACATAGTAAAATTCATAAAATAGCAAAATAATTAACAAAAAGTGACAAAACATATCATGTGTAAGGGGAAAACATGTCAGCAATGTGCTGAGGGGCTTCACCATGCAATGCCCGGAAAGTTAGGACCAGAAGTTTAAATATGTGATCCCTGATTAACCCCTGGTTTAGGCATTGATTTGTTAAAAGTCTCATGGAACTGACAGAAACTTGGCAAAAATACTGTTTAACAATTAAAATAGTACTAGTAATTTTCAAGACAATACCTTTTTTATGGAAAAAGAATCACACAAGAACTGTTGCCACCACTGGCCTTTCCATCTACTCCAAACCAAGCTGCTAACTTTGACCATCTGTCTGTCTTTAAAATCTATTGTTTGTGCTTCTGGTGTTGTGGTCCTTGGGTTTTTATATTGACGCAATTGATGGGCTATATGGGCAGTTGTGCAATTAAACCTCTATTCACACACACTCATGGACACACACACTACCTTCCTCAGGTCCCCGCCCTGACAGAACTCCATAGCTAGGAGAGGGAGGTCATTGGTGGCCATTAGGTTCTCCATTCCCTCTGGAACTTCTCTGGCTGCGACAACATTCACATGATTTAACCTAATAACAGATAAATACATCATGAAGCATATCGTTTTTCAACACTTACGAACAACAACAGACATGGGTGACAAATTAAAATGGTTATATAACATAGCTTAATCTTTACCTTCTTTACATACACAATCTCTGATGCTGTTTCATAACACGGACAATGTGGTTTGAGTTAAATCTGGGTAAAGATAATGCTCTTATGTGTAAAAACATATCACTTTACATGTGTTTGGTGCGACAGCGGCTGGGAAGTTATCACAAAATAAGATAGTTCTTTATTGATCTTACAATGCACTTGTTATAACAACTCTTAAGACAGGGTCATCTAACTAGTTTAACCTGATTAAAACAGAGCTTCTCTTGAGTAAACAGATTAGGGTCAAAATAACACATTTAAAAGGGTAAACTTAAAAAGGCGGCATCATGAAAATTCCAAAGAACAACTCATGCAAAAGAGACATTTTAGATCTTTGGAACTTATGATTATTTTGGTGTTCGCTTTATCTGCAGATATGGAGTTAATATCTATTAACTGAGGTTCAGGAGCGGGACCAGGTCTCAACCTCCTTTCCGCAAGCCACTCCCTCAGACCAGCCACACCTCTAATCACCCGCTTTATAACCAGCCAAGCCCTTCATTCTGTTCGCTCAATCCATCGACCCCACCCTCCCTTCCCATTTTTCATGTTTTGTCTTTCTGCGCTGATTCCTGCTCAGAAGGCGGGGTCCTGAAGCTGTCGGGCAGCCAGCTCTTTCAGAGACAGAGCCCCTACCCACAGTCTCATCTGCCCACCATCACCTCTACAGAATTCTGTCAATTCAATGAATTCCTCAAACGCATTAGGTTGTGGCGTGGTCCTTGCTAATGAATATTTTTTTTACAATTGATCGATTAATCGGTTGACTGCAAAAGGTTAGTATTTTTTATAAATTTTCCAACACATCTTTATGTCTTGAGATGTTTACTTCAAAGTAATACCAGTAGGATAATGCTCTTAGTGGTTTGAAAAGACACTACAGCTGAGTTTGTGTTGCCCAAAGCTGCATATGAGTTCTACTATTTGTGAACATGACATTCCTCATTTGAAAGCTCAGAACACAAGACTTCAGTCTCTGAGCTTTAACTCTTTGGAGCTGCTCTAGCACTAATAAGGACTAATTTGGAGACATGTTTGTGGAAGTTTGAGAAAGTCCTCTTATATTTAAATTCAACAGGTTCAGGATCTGGTAACAATAATATGGGGCTCATTTTCTGATTGGATAATTGTCTTGAGATTTTTCTAATATCTGAGGACATAATAGAAAAAATGTTACACACCCTGCCATTTAAATAATAAAGTCTTTTTTTTTTTTTTTGTTATTCTTGCTCTGTTTGAGTCCAGAAACAATTAACCGATTACTAAAATAGCTGACAACTATTTCAATAATCGATTAGTTGTTTCAGCCCTATTGGAAACCCATTACTTTTGTTTCTTAAGTACTAAAGTAAATTTGAGTGTCGTAAGTAAAAATACAGAGAATGTAATATGTTTATATAACTTAAGTTTATGGGTGTATGATACATGGGTGTAATAATATAACAGTAGGTTACCATGTATGTGCCCCATGTCCCTTTGGTTTGGCGTGGGTGCAGGACTGCGGCTCTGACCATGTCTGTCTCAAATCAACACGCTTGTTAAAGTGCAACGAGGAACGGTTTTATTTGCATGTTTGCACCAGCAAATGACTACACACACACACACAGTTTTGCCATCTATGGCAACACTCAAAGCCGCACAGGCTCCACTGTTGTGAAATGACACCCAAAGTGACTGTTAATAGACAACGCAGATGTGGGTGGAAATGAAAAAAACCACAGAGCAAAATGAGGAGGTGGCTTATTACCCAGTCAAAAATAACCACCAACAGACCAAAATAACCAAGACTTCAATGTTGTTATAATTATTTCATGTCTTATTTTTATAGTTTCCGTCATGGAAAGGAATGGGTACATAGTCAAGTCAAATGCCAAACTTGTTACTCCTGTCAGGATTTTGCAAAAATGTTTTTTTTGTGAGAACTGAGGCACTATCAAATATTTTATCTGAGAGTGAGATAAGTTTGAAGAACAAAGTGTAATCACTGTCAGACCTGTAGAAAGATCCAATTTAACACATCCTGCATACCAAGAAGCCTCGTCAAATGTTTTCAATAATCCACCTTCGTATCTTTCATCCAACCGTAAAGGTATATCGAAAGCTTTTAGAGGAATGATGGGTTGGCAGTGTGATCATAGAGGGAGTTTTACCACATAGTTTATTAAGTACATCAGGTCAATGATTAACAGAGTGAAACTGACCTCTTCATGATCAGGATCTCCATCCACCACCGCTCTTTGTTTCTATCACTCAGCTCTTGGCGGCACTGCTTAATAGCAATTTCCTCCTCTGTCTCCTAAAACACAGCAAAAGAACAATATTCAGTGATTTATATCAGGGGTGTTTTCACGTCAAGATCCCAAACTGATCACAAGATGGACTGTGGACGCTCAACTTGAAGCAGCAAATGAAAACAAAGCATCAACAAAACAGCAATGATTTTGTGGCCACACTAATGTATCTCTGCTGCGGCCCCAGTAAGGGTCACTAGCCCACAGTGAAGACGCGATATCGCTTATCCTACATGACCACCAAATATAAAGTGACTTGATCAGCAGCACAGGATAAGCAAAAGTGGTGAGTCACCCAAACATTATCCGTCACTACCTGTTTCTCATGGCATAGCGTAACTGTAGAACCACCCGTACTTCCCGTAAACCTGGTCCAAACTCTAATAATAGTCATAGTACCTGTATATAGTAAAGAGACATTTCCTCATGACAAAGCTTTGTCATGACTAAAGAGGAAGCTCAGCAACACTCCTTTGTTCACCAGATTTAATTTTAATATATTTCATAATACAAGTCAATGAGGTCATATTAAGGAAAAGAACAGGGTTCACCATGTACAATAGATCGTAAATCATAGGCGCCGATTTACAGTGCCTCTCGAAATACTAATACACCTTGAACTTTTGCACATTTTGTCATGTTTACAACCATAAACACAAAGATTTTATTTTGAATTTTTTTTACTGAAAGTTCACACACAAGTAAGAGACAACTGTGGAGTGAAAGCAAAATGATACATGATTCTGTTATTTTTCAAAAAATAGAAAACCGAAAAGTCATGCACAAGTATTCATACAGCATGAGTTAATACTTTGTGGAACCCCCTTTTGCTGCAATAACAGCAGCAAGTCTTTTGGGGTATGACTCTTTTTTTGCACATCTAGAGACTGAAAGTTTAGCCCATTGCCCTTTACAAAACAACTCAAGCTCTGTCAAATTAGATGGAGAGCGTTTGTGAACAGCAGTTTTCAGGTCTTTCCACAGATTTTCTATTGGATTTGGGTCTGGACTTTGACTATGTTTTGTTTTAAACCATTCCATTGTAGATTTAGGTTTGTGTTCAGGGTCATTGTCCTGCTGGAAGGTGAATCTTCGCCTCAATTCTCTTGCTGACTCTAGCAGGTTTTCCTCCAAAATGTCCCTGTATTTGGCTCCATCCATCTTCCCAACTATTCTTACAATCTTCCCAGTCCCTGCTGAAGAAAAGCAGCCCCATAGCATGATGCTCCCCCCACTATATTTGACACTGGGGATGGTGCACTCAGGACGATGAGCAGTGTTAGGTTTGCGCCATACATAACGTTTTGGATTTGGGTCAAAAAGTAAAATTTTTGTCTCATCTGACCAAAGCACCTTCTTCCACGTGGTAGCTGTGTCCCATATGACTTCTGGCAAACTTCAAACGACATTTCTTATGGCCTCCTTTCAATAATGGCTTTCTTCTTGCCACT
>OMNZ01029229.1:7383-20693 GCA_900303255.1 Lesueurigobius sanzi | reverse complement strand
ACATCCAGGACACTCCCTCTTTCAATTACTACCTTCAAGGAGTAGGCACAGGTCCATTAAGACCAGGACAAATAGATTTAAGAACAGTTTTTATCCAAGTGCAGTTGCCACTGAATGTTGTTAAATGTGACCGACCATAGGCCTAATGTAACTACTGATGAGAGGCCTAATGTAACTGATGAGAGGCCTAATGTAACTGATGAGAGGCCTAATGTAACTGATGAGAGGCCTAATGTAACTGATGAGTGTGTCATGTGTCATTTTTAAAGGATTAATTGCCTTTTAACATTTATTGACTTTTTTTTGTTTTTTGGTATACACCAACTGGACTACAGAATTTGCGTTGTACTTGTTGCAATGACAATAAAGATTATTCATATTCATATTATTAGAAGTTTTAGTGTCTGCAGAGCCAAAAAAACACAACATACTATTGGATAGGTTTTGGTTCAGTTACTTGCCAATACTCATAGCTACCTGAGAAATCTGTGAATATCGGCATATAATCAGGTATCAGTATTGATATCGGGGCATCCCTTCGGAGAACGCAGCTCTGTGATTGGTGGGTCCACACTGACATCTCATCTGGACCACGCAGCTGTGCTCAAAGCCGGTACCTGAAGAGGAAGAGCAGTGTTTTTCCTGACCGTAGAGGACCTGAAGAGGAAGAGCAGTGTTTTTCCTGACCGTAGAGGACCTGAAGAGGAAGAGCAGTGGTTTTCCTGACCGTAGAGGACCTGAAGAGGAAGAGCAGTGGTTTTCCTGACCGTAGAGGACCTGAAGAGGAAGAGCAGTGTTTTTCCTGACCGTAGAGGACCTGAAGAGGAAGAGCAGTGGTTTTCCTGACCGTAGAGGACCTGAAGAGGAAGAGCAGTGGGTTCCAAAGTGGGGGCAGGGACACGGACCATAGGACTGTACACAATCATTTCTGTGGGATACAGCAGAAGAATCCTAGCTACTACAGTATGTTGCAGTGGTGGGAGTGGGGTATGATGATGATGTCACTGTTGCAGTGGTGGGAGTGGGGTATGATGATGATGTCACTGTTGCAGTGGTGGGAGTGGGGTATGATGATGATGTCACTGTTGCAGTGGTGGGAGTGGGGTATGATGATGATGTCACTGTTGCAGTGGTGGGAGTGGGGTATGATGATGATGTCACTGTTGCAGTGGTGGGAGTGGGGTATGATGATGATGTCACTGTTGCAGTGGTGGGAGTGGGGTATGATGATGATGTCACTGTTGCAGTGGAGGGAGTGGGGTATGATGATGCTGTCACTGTTGCAGTGGTGGTGGCGGAGGTGACGCAGCCGTCTCTGGGAGTGGGGTATGAACTTGGTCGAGCCGTCGAGATGAACAAACGAGTTCTGTGCCTCTTCAGGCCCGAGTCCGGACGCCGTGAGTTCTTTCACCGCTACTGCTACTTTACTAATACTTTACTACAGCTGCTAATTCCCTGTCCTGTAAAATATTATGTCTGTAAGAGCTACTTTTCATGCAGATGTTGTAGCTGCAAAATAATTTTGAGAAAATTACGTTTTGCGACTATTGCAATATTTAAACAGATTTTTGTGAAGATTAGAACATATATATTTTCAGGTGAAAGTATAAATTCGACCAAAACCTGTAAATCATTAAGTGGAGACACTGCAAAACTAAATTATGTAATTATGTATTTTTAGGTTTAGGCCAAGTTAGTCTAGCTCCTAACTTATAAACTTTAACCGGAAACAAATGTGACCAAATCTTTACAATGAAGTGTATTGGAGAAAGATCGTCCATGATATTTTCAATTTTAAGGTTTTCCAACATTAAAACCTTCACCTGGACATAAATAATTGACCTAATCTTTATAATAAGGAGTGTAATTATTAACTGATTCAACGTTTCTCTTTAGAACTAGATTGGAATTATAACTTCAATTACCATTTTTCTCACATTGTGGCAACAACATCTCCTCTTTAGTAGCTCCTAGAGACTCCAAACTTTCAAGGCTTGTACGTAACAATATTCTGAAGGTTTGTTCTGTGTCTCACGTTTGGGCCCCGAGCCTCTGGTTGAGAACCCTATGTCTGTGTCCAGGACTGTCGGCCATGATCCGAGGAGCCGAGGATGGAAAGCGCTTCATGGTCCAGGACTACAGCGAAGACAAGGTCCAGACCATCCTCAGCCGCTTCTTCAAAGAGATCCAGGAGTGAGACCGGGACTGAACCAGGACCAAATCCAGGCCTGAGACCAGGACTGAACCAGGACCAGGACCGAGACCAGGACTGAACCAGGACCGAGACCAGGACTGAACCGTGGTCTTTCCTCTTTTGTACAAACGATCGGTGAAATGTTCTGCTTTTGCACTTGAATAAACTTTAGTGTTTCTGTGACCTCTTCTTCTTCTTCTGTTTTGGGGGCTTTTGTGCATCAAACACATTTACAAGTTACAAACAAATGCCCAAAAATACCTAAAAAAAAAGACTAAAAACAAATAGTAACTTAAAAATGTGCAAAAGTTCAGTTCAATCATGATTTTTGCCATTTTCCCCGGGCATTTAAAAGCGCTGGGGCATTTAAATGTCTGTTCCGAAAATGGAATTTCATTTTAGTCAAGATTTAGTCAAAAAAATCTTCTTAGTTTTAGTCTTATTTTAACAAAAAAATCCACGTAAATTTAGTCGACAAAATTTGAAATAGATTGAGTAAACTTAACATTTATATTATTGTTTTCAAACATGTTTAATATTATTCTCTGCTTCATGGAGCGTCTCCCACATGAACAAAACATCGTCGTTTCAGAGTGACTGAAATTTTGATAATTTTAGTCCCTTTTCGTTTTTATTTGGTGTTGTAGTCAACAAAAATATCTTAATTGATGATTTTAGTCATAGTTTTAGTCTCATGAACTAACTTTAATTTAGGTTTAGTCTAATTTTAGTCAGCAAAAATATTACTGCGACTAAAATTATGATGAAATATTTTAGTCGACAAAATTAATACGGGTCTGTTCTTGGTCTCGGATTTTGTAAAATAAGTTCCCCCCCAAAAATACGAGTCCAGTGCAACTTGTATATATTTTTTTCTTCTTCATTATGCATTTTTTGGCTGGTGTGACTTATTGTCCATAAAATACGGTGTATTCCTCTGATCGAGTGCTCACTGTTGAGTTAAAGCCCTGACTGTTTTACCACTACTGCCTCTTAAATGTTCAGAAATAAAGGCGTAGAATGAGCAAAAGAGAAGCATTTGCCTCATGATTAGCAGGCTGCGGCTCACTGTGTGGGGCACTATCGGGAAACCCGACTCACCCCATTTTATATTTCTCCCTCACGCCACTTCCAGGGTTCCATACAATAATATATTTTTTGATAAATCATTTTTTGTGCCACTTCAGTTGGCATTCAGTTCAAGACACCAAGATACAAAAGGAAAAAAGACTTCTAAGATTATTATACTGAATTTGATCAACTGAGCCTACACTGCAGTAACATGAAGTGGACACAAGAGGGAGACACTGCAGCTGAAATCAATTTGCTCTGAACTTTTTAACTTCTTAAACCCCAGCAGGTGCCCAATTCGGGTCCTATAGGGTTTAAGAGGTTAAATTTAATAATTGAATACCTAATCTTTACAATTGGGTGTTTAAATATGGCACTAAGACATTGTTTCTACACAGATTTATTTGGGAAATTGTAAATTCAAAGATAATTTTCTCCAAATACATTATACACTGGTGAGGTGCAGACTGCAATATTCAGTGGATTTTGGACATGTGTTTGAATGAATGAGGCACAGTTGTTTTGTGATACTGGGCTATACAACAATAAATTGATTGATTGAAATTGATTTTAAAAGCTAAAATCAATTCCCCTGGTGTCTTTAACCACATTTGTCTCTCTGGTTTGTTTTAGAGACGATCATGTAAGGAGCAGGGGGGACTCGTCTCTTCAGAAACACAGCATGAAGAGGAGAAAGTTGGAAGACCTGACTGGGTTTAAAAAGACAAGTCGATAGAAGAACTGAAGAGCAGCTGGGTCTGCTCCAGAACCAGAGCCCGGTCAGAGCGCTGGTGCAGGAGAACAAAGGGATGCTTCACTGGTGAGTGCTACAAATCTATACTCCCATTTTAAAGGCACTATATCTAGGGTGAACGGAATGTCTCTGACTCTCAGACGCCCAAGATTAGGGAAGGGTACTGTTAAATTTTTTTCAATACCAGTAGGTAGGTAGGTAGCCTTTATTGCAGACACGTGGTCCATGATAAAAAATAAAACAGACAGACAGATAAAAACACACACAATAAAAATTGACATCACTATCCTCTCAGGAGGCAAAGATACCAGTGTTTCCAGAGTTGTGATGTATAACAAGTGCCACTGTACACACTATTTGACAACAATGAAATCACAGCATTATTTGATGCATTCACACGACAGATGAATCTGTTCTTAAGACAGCCCGCACTGAGTTGACCCGCACAAACAGCTCACTAGCGCTAGTCCACCTGGGTTTTTTCAGCAACAGTCTTAGGGCATCATTATATGCTACTATCAATCTCTGAAGGCTGGCCTTTTTATAGTTCACCCACACATGTGCAGTGTACAAGGGGGCGCAATATGCTCTAAACAGAGTCAATTTAACATCCACAGAACATGATGCAAACTTGCGTGAGAGCACATTTGCTTGAGCGTACAACATACGACATTGACGATACATGTCCTCATAATCAGACAGATGGTCTGTGATGATATGTCCAAGTTATTTAACCGTGTTGCATACATTCAGCTTATTCCCGGACAGTTTAAAATCAGGAAACATCTGATATCTGTCTTCCTTAGTCCGGCAGATCATCACAGCACTTTTCACAGAATTATACTTTACATCATGCTGTTCCCCATACATAGAACACACATTTAGCAGCTGCTGGAGACCGGCTGAGCTGGGACTAAACACCACCAGGTCGTCCACATACATCAAATGATTAACTATTTTACCTCCATTTCAGTACTTTAATGATATGTAGGTTACGATACCTGTACCTGAATGATACTGTTTTCGATACCTATGCTACATATACTAAGGGCCAATCTCAATTCTATTTTGTACCCCTTCCCCTTTGTCCTACCCCATTGCCCTTCCCCTATGACTTGAAACAGAGGGCTATGGGCTGAAAGACAGCCCTAAGAAATGGGAAAGCCCTCAATATGTCACAGATATGGTGGAGTTAAGCTAGTCGTCGTCTTTTTGGGCCAATTAGAACACATTTATATAAAAGAAAATGAAAAAGCCTCTGGCCTCCACTAAAGCAGTTCAGTAACTAGTGACAGACTAAACAGCAGCATTTATTTAATGCCAAAACACGGTTTGTAGGATTTGAACAGTCAAGTCCTACACATTTTTATCCATCTATTTATCCCCGTGGCCACAGCTGAAATAAAATCCAAACACGGAAATGTCACATGTAACTCCATGTGGAAAAGTCGGCGCAGGTGAACGGGGCGTTTATGGCAGCGAAGCGAAAACATAAAAATCACACATTTACACAAAATGACTATTTCAATTGTGGCGCACAGCGAACAAAAACACAAACCAACAGTCCTATAACTTCATAAATGTTGCGAAAGTTATTTCACCAGCTTGTTTCTGTGTTTTGTCAAACTCCTCCTACCTCCTCTGCTGTAAGTCTGCATCTGAAAGCACTCAGCCTTAACCCTACCCCTCAGCCCAAAACAGATTTGAGGCAGCCCTTTATCTCTCACGAACGCTCCAAACAGAGGGGAAGGGCTAAGGGGAGAATAGAGATTGGGCCTAAATTATTGGTCATCCTAGAACCATGAAGCAGAATAATAATGGTCATTTATTCCATAAAAGACTATTTCTTTAAATTTTTATCATTTATTTGAGCTGAAACATCCAAGTAACTTTCTTTAGTGCTGTCTCAGGACCCGCCAGGCATCAACACTTGTTATCTAAAGAAAAATATTTTTCGGGATCCACCGCCGGGGCTGTAGGTCTCTGGGCTGTAGGTTGAACCAGTAAAAAATAAAATGGGGTAAACTGACAGAAGCAAGGCTGCCAATTTGCGTCATCAGCTCTTCCGACCACCACCTCCACACATTCACTCTGTCAATGTGAAGTGTCTTGCCCAAGGACACAACGACAGCCGGGATTCGAAGCCCTGACCTCTCGATCATAGGACGACCCTCTCTACCACCTGCGCCACCATCACCAAAATCAAATAGGCCTGTAATAGAATGACGATGCAAATAGCGGACTGTAATATGCAATGGGGCTACAAATTATAGTAATTATTACAAAAGATTAAATTAATGCAAAAAGGACTGTATTGGATCAGTATCGGCAAACATGAATTGTTAAAATATCGGATCAGAAGTGAGAAAAAACAGATCGGGACATTCCTAATTGTAGAGATTAGGTAATTTGGTTGTTTCCAGGTGAAATTATAAGAGAGCAAACTGTCCCAAAACCCAAAAGTTGCAAATATACAGCCTGCAGTGTCTCCCTTTAAGAGATTTCTGCAGTAACAATATTATTGCTATATTTCTCTAAACCGTTTCAAAGCAGTATGTTCCTTTTACTTTAAACACAAATTGTTTTTCAATGAATTGTGTCAGAACAAGACTCGAGGTTTGATCCTGGTTCGGTCCTGGTCTCAGTGGGATCTCCGTGATTTATGCCCCACCTGGTTTAAGCATCACCCCCTGCACCCGCCCCTCCCTCTGCGCCCGGACCCTGACCCCAGACCTAGACCGGGTTTAGACTCAGTCCTGCCTCTGTCGCTCCTGAAGCACCTCTGACCCATAACAAGAGGGTTCTGCTTTGAGTGTGGCCTTCGTCCGACTCCGAGCAAAGTACTCCACTCACACTTGCCATTACTGCAGTACAATACCGCAGTACTCTGTAGTTCCTAGCTCTAGGCCGTCCTACAGAGGAGAAAATAAAATAACACCAGTCATAAATAAATAATGTATGAGGGAAAGATAAGAAAATTGATGAAAGAGAATCGAGATACGGTTTTATTGCAGTGATTATATTGATCATAATACATTTTTCTGTATTATTTTTGCCTGATATTTATTTTCTTTTACTGCTTTTGATACACCTCCTCATGAAGTGCTTGGAGTCTTTATTTTCCTAACAAGTTGAATCATCTGAATGCTGTAGTCGAGTCATATCAATGAAATACTCACAATAGAAGCAGAAAAACAACAAAAAAATGTGGTGAAAACTGAATTTCTCACCTCACGCTTTCCCTATATGTAAAACATCAATAATGAAGGCTGTGGACATTAGAAAAATGTTTTGTGGTTAGACC
Source organism: Lesueurigobius sanzi (assembly GCA_900303255.1). Taxonomy (NCBI): domain Eukaryota; kingdom Metazoa; phylum Chordata; class Actinopteri; order Gobiiformes; family Gobiidae; genus Lesueurigobius; species Lesueurigobius sanzi. The sequence continues at coordinate 13,370 of OMNZ01029229.1, read as the reverse complement.
TGGTCCAGGAGATGGAAGATAAAGGTTGTAGTTACTATTTATTATTGACAAAAATCACAGAATGTATTTTATTTTTAATTTTTTTAAATTTATCCTTTATTTAGACAGGTTGGTCCCTTGAGACTCATTGTCTCATTTACAAGAGAGACCTGTTGTAGGTAGGCGCTCATTGCACTTTTTTGATTATTATTCTACTTATATGCTTCTATAAGCATAAAAGGATATAAACCTGACTTTCTATGTGCCATCTGGGTTTATTCTCTATATACGACACTGTTAGTCCATACTTTTGCCCTCCATATTCTATCGAAACAGAAAACAAGATGGCCGCTGACCAGTGACACATTTCCAGGATTAAAAAGTAAAGTTTTAGGCAAAAAAAACAACTAGTTTTTATCTTGTACCGTTTTGAATCCCTGGGCGATTGTGTAAAGTGCAGAGTCAGTTCTTTGTTAAATGCTAACGTAGCACTTTTGGACACGAATTTTCAACGTGACTTTACACCGCTCCCAGAGGCCTAGAAGGACATTTCAAAGCACCAACCCTCCTCCTCTCAATGCAAAAAACTGTAAGACTCTATGACATTTCCACGCAGAGATATTCGCTAAAGTCTTCGGAGATCATGGCTATAGGGTTAAATATTGAATCCTTATTGAAAATATTGAAATCCCTCTGGACAAACCTTCAAAATAAGTCTGTAGGACTAAAGTTGTGAGAAAAAGTAATTTCAGTCCTTTTATCAACTGTAGGACATTCAACATTCTTACATAGAAAATACTGAAAACGTCTCAGCCCCTTTACTAAAAACCCTCCAAACACCTGTGACATTTGAAGAAAGTAGCGCTCTACTTTGGGCCGTGATTGGGACGTGTGGCAGAATTCAACATTACAATTGCATTAAAAAAAGCATTGCATTTGACTTTTTAACATTTGTCTGCCTCAGTCGCAGTAAAGCACCACAGACCAGAATAAACCCTGAGAGTTCTGGGTCAGAGGTGAAAAGTCAACACTTAATAAAGACAACAGGGGTCAAAGGTCAGCAGAACAGCTGATGGTCGCAATAAACCCTTTAATAACAGTGCGTCAGATGCCCTCCCGTCCTCCCTCGTACCTTCACTTTACCTGACCTGCGTGAAAACCTATTCTGCGCACGCTCTGCCGTCCTCACGCTCACTGTCATAGGTGCCGTGGTAACAAAGAAAAAAGTACAAATTACAGGTACTTTTACTTTACTCAAGTAAATTTTATGATGAACACTTTTTACTTCTACTTCACTTCATTTCAGAGCTTGTATCTGTACTTTCTACTGCCCTACATTTTTGAATTGGGTTAAAAGTATTTTATTTTTAAAGTGACCTATAGACTCTATGATGAACTGGTTTAGTTCCAGTTTAGACCTGGTTTAGTGGTTTACTTGTTTAGACCTTGTTTAGATCAGGTTTAGGCCTGCTTTAATCCTGCTTTAGTCCTGCTTTAGTCCTGCTTTAGTCCTGGTTTAGTCCTGGTTTAGTCCTGGTTTAGACCTGGTTTAGACCTGAGTTAGCAGGCTTCTTGTTTAGACCTGGTTTGATTCAAAGGATTCAAAAAATCCTGCACATTAAACTCTTAAAAATACTTATTGATTGCATTTCCCAGTGGGGCCTGACAGTTCCCCAATGGTCTCCCATCCAACTACTGACCTGGCCCTGCTCTGCTTAGCTTCAGAAATCTGACAGGATCAGGCAGAGCAAAGGCGGCATGGCCATAAGACAGTGTCAGTGCCCTACAGGTGTGGATTTTCTTCCTTTAAAACAAATGTTGACTGCCCCCTAGCGACTGGATTGAGCATTTTAATACATTTCATAAAAGGAATGGGCTAGTTCTTTTTTGACATGTACAGGCCGTATGAAATCCTCTTGGCCGTATGTTTGACACCCCTGTTTTAGTGGCACATTGGCTGTTTGGGTGCAGCATGGCAGCATTGCTTTCCATCACAGTGACTTGTATGACACACCAATTGTTTTGGGTTTCTGGTAAGTTTCTGGTACAAAACCCTAAAAGCTATTGATCCTGGAGCGTCATAATGCCGCTGTGATGGAAAGCAAAGATGCCATGCTGCACACCCACACAGCCATTGGGCCACTAAAACGTCAAAGATCCACTAATTTCAAGAAAAATTACATAGTGGGTGTTTCTCAATTGCAAGGATCCTTCGTCCAAAGACCAGTTTGTTTCCTTCCTTGGGAAGGAAACAAACTGTTTCCTTCCCAAGTGTCCTTCTATTGCTGCATCTGAGCTAATTGGAACAGGCTTGGGAGTGAGCAGCTGCAGCAGGTCACATGATCAAAATATATGATAGTTTATGAATTTAAAATTACAAATGCAAGTGGAAAGTGACCAGAAAGTCTTCTTAATATTTCAGCATTTTGGTTCGAATACAAAAAAAAAGCTAGCAAGGAACTGGATTTAAACATGAAATATTATATGTGGTTAACAGGTCCTATTCATTGCTAATAAAAATGCAGACATACATACATTCGCTCAACCATATACAGATTAACTTTTAATATACCACATTTTTACAAAATGTCAATTTACTCCTTGATCTGTAACACTTGAATTGTTATTTTTTGTACAGACGTTGGACACAGCAAATTTAAGGTAAAGGAATGAACTTAATTTTTAGGTGTGTTTTCAGTGCAAAATAAAGTTAGCATTTAAAATAATGGGGGGAAAAATACAAAGTTGCAGTGCATTGTGGGTAATATTTAGCTCTGAGGATCCACATGTGCATCCTTCAAAAATCAGCCAAACAAAGGAGTCCAGCTGCGGAGGGTGTGAGGGTTTGGGTGAATTGGAACAGCACTTGGCAGTGCTCTGATGACGTGGATTCCTTTGGAGTGGTTCAGACACCAAGGATCCTTACAATTGAGAAACACCCAGTGCACCATTAAGTCTAGTAATTAGTTATCAACATAGAAAATGGGAATTCATGCTGTGATGTCACGTGAACGCATCCTATTGGTGGTTACAGCAGGTGTGACGTGCTTCACTCTTAGAATAATTCTTATGAAACTCGCTTTACCAACTTCATAAACTTAATATGGATAACAAACGAAGGCTACAGCCACTAGAGAATGTGTTAAACTCTTTCTACAGTAAAATAATAAAAAAAATATAGTGACTCAGGCTAACGGATTAGCATGATTGACGCGGATCAGGTGAAATGTCAGACGGGGCAGCGCTCCTGTCTCTCTGGAAGACATGAGGCCACTTTCAAAGGCGTCCATCGTGGATTCGCATCAGTGCCGCCGCTCTGACCACGAGCAGGAAGTAGTTACCCCCCTCCTCTCTCTCTCTCTGTCGCCCGCTTTGTCTGGTCTGAAAAACTCATCAGCTCCTCACGACAGAAACACGTTCAGGCTGAAACTTTCAGATCTTTTTGCAGATGAAAATTTAGATTGTAAGTTTTCAATGAAGAGTAAAGCTACGACTGAAGACCCAGATATTAGAACGACAGATGGAAACTAGCTTGAAAATGTCTGGTACAAACATCTTTGCTCTTGAGCCTCATAGAACTATATAAAAAAAAGAAAAAATTAAGGAAAATAGTTTGGCGGCTTGTAAAATGTCCATATAACTGAACACATCCAGCTCTCAGTACTGATACTTGAACATACACTGCAAAAAGTGACCTCTTGACTTCTTCTTTGACTGCCAGTGGAAGTATTTCTGAACTTAAAATAAGTACATGATTTCAAGTAAATTTAGAAATAATATCAAATTTTTTGTGCAAGAACTTGTCTTTTCTTAATTTAAGCGCAACAATACTTGTTCCATTGTCAGATAATTTTACTTGGCGAGTCAAAATTACTCAAATTATGGTCAAATATTCTGAATTCAAGCAAATTTAACTTATCAATATATCACTTTTTGTAGTGTAGACGTTAGATCGGGTACACAAATGTGAAAGTCAATGAGAAGAAAATCCTAATAATCCGTAGGGTTCTTGAGGAGTGGACTATCACAACATGGTCGCGCTCCGTTGTGTTGCCCACGCGTATCCATTCACAAATACTGACATGTTTGGTCCATGACGCACAGAACCTTCCCACAAAGACTCTCCGGACTGTAATCCAAATATGGTCATCTCCTTTGTGGAAGACACCGGCCCCAAATGTGGGGATCTACACGTGCACAAGAATAGAGCTTATTAAAACTATTTTAGTAATCAAATCAAATCGTTTTCTTGACAGAATTGTCTGATTTGAGCCATTTTTGTCTCTTTAAATATAGGGATAAATAGGATAAATTTGTTTTCCACAGATCATGTAAACTTGTCCAAATCTAATATGTAGATAATGTGAAAGTTATTAATGTTCAACCTTTATTATTTTGGTTCAGGACATGAACCAATCAGTGTCTGTTTGAAATGTTGCTTCTTTAGGGACAAACTAATGAGAAATTAAGTATAAATTGTGTTATTTCTATCAGAAATGTGGTTCTTCTTTCAAATTCTGCTCTAAAGACATGGAATTTTGTTTTTAATACAAGTAAAATACTTAATGTAAATAATCAATAGATTAATTGATTACAAAAATAATCGATAGTTGCAGCTCTACATAAGAATATCATGAAACTTTAGACTCTTTTTCTAAATCAAGTTTTCATCAACTCTTAGATTTAAAAAATCTAATTCCTGCCTGATTTATTGTCTTGTAATAACGTGTAATAATAATGCATTGGTTTTAAACAGCGCTTCTCTTGACACTCAAAGATGCTTTACATGGCGTTATTCATTCAGTACATGGTGGTGGTAAGCTACTATTGTAGCCACAGCTGCCCTGGGGCTGACTGATGGAAGCGAGGCTGCCAATCTGCACCATCTGACCACCACCAACACTCACTCACACACTACAGTCACCCAGGCTTCATTTAAAATAGCAAAAGAGAAGGAAAAAAATGTTTTTGATTTTTACATATTTTATCACTAATAACTAGCTTATTCAAAAAGTAAAAACTAATACTAAATAATCTTTAACTAAAAACTCAACAAAATAAATCATTAATTTAATCCAGCCTCTATCCATTACTTTGTTTTCGAAAATACAAGTTTTTTTTGGCCATTACATACATAAAATAGAATGTTTGTTATTTTACATATGCAAGTAACATATTTATATATAACAAAATGAACACTTAACTTACTGTTTTTGTTTATTTTTTTTCTCATATTAGTTTAATGTATATACTCCTGTACTTTTCCCCATATTCACCTGCAGTGTTGAGTCTAAAATGACAGAGGACCCTGCAGAAGCCCAGGGGCCACCAGAGGGCCGCGGGGCGCAGGTTGAGACCCGCTGGGTTATTTAAACAGACCGTCACAGTCCGGTCTCTGGGGTCAGTCACGGAGCAGAGGGTTAAACCATTTATGAGGCGTTCAAGTCCAACCGGAAGAACCTCAACAATCCATTAGTGACGCTCACTTTATTCTCTTTCTCCCTCCTCCTCCCCCTCTTCTCTCCCTCCTCTTATTCCCCTTTCTCTGTCCTCTCTCTCTTACCCTCTCCTCCCTCTCTTCTCTCTCTTTCTCTCCCTTTCTCCTCTCCTGCCCCTCTTTCTTCTGTTTTCGCCTGTCCTCTCTCTTCTCTCCCCCATCTCTCTCCTCTCCTCCTCTCCCACCTCTCTCTTGTCTCTCTTTCCCCCCTCTCTTCTCCTCTTCTCCTCCTCTCCCCCCTCCCTTCCATCCCTCTCACTCCTCTCTTCTGCCCCCTCTTTTCCCTCTCTCTTTCCCTCTCCCCTCTCTCTCCTCTATTCTCCCTATCTCATCTCTCTCTCCTCCCCCCCCCTTCCCTCCCTCTCCCTCCCCCCCCCCCCTCCTCCCCCCCCCCCCTCCCTCCCCTCCCCCCTCTCCCCCTCCCTCCCCCTTCTTTCCTCCCTCTCCCCTCCCTCCTCTCTTCTCTCCTCTCCCTCTCTCCTCTCTTCTTTCCCTCTCTCCTCTCTGTCCT
>OMNZ01029225.1:2230-15876 GCA_900303255.1 Lesueurigobius sanzi | reverse complement strand
TCCTGGTGGTGCGCATGGATCAACCAATCACAATAGACCTTGTTTCGATCTGGTTTAGACCTGGTTTAGATCTGAGTTAGTGGTTTACTCGTTTAGTCCTGGTTTAGACCTGGTTTAGTCCTGGTTTAGACTTAGTTTTCTCCTGGTTTAGACCTAGTTTTGTCCTGGTTTAGACCTGGTATAGTCCTGGTTTAGACCTGGTTTAGCCCTAGTTTAGTCCTGGTTTAGACTTAGTTTTGTCCTGGTTTAGACCTGATTTAGTCTTGGTTTAGACCTAGTTTTGTCCTGGTTTCAACTTGGTTTAGACCTGGTTTAGACTTAGTTTTGTCCTTGTTTAGACTTGGTCTAGACCTGCTTCAGACCTGGTTTAGACCTAGTTTAGTTCTGGTTTAGACTTGGTTTTGTCCTGGTTTAGACCTGGTTTAGACCTAGTTTTGTCCTGGTTCAGACATAGTTTAGTCCTGTTTAGACCTGGTTTAGACCTAGTTTTTTCCTGGTTTAGACATAGTTTTGTCCTGTTTAGACCTGGTTTAGTCTTAGTTTTCTCCTGGTTTAGACCTAGTTTTGTCCTGGTTTAGACTTAGTTTTGTCCTGGTTTAGACCTGGTTTAGTCCTAGTGTGGTTTAGTCCTGGTTTAGACCTAGTTTTGTCCTGGTTTAGACTTGGTTTAGTCCTGGTTTAGACCTGGTTTTGTCCTGGTTTAGACCTAGTTTTGTCCTGGTTTAGATCTGGTTTAAACCTTTTGATTCAAAGGATTAAAAAAATCCTTTTACTTTTTACTCATAAAGTACATTTTACAGCAGATACTTTTACTTTATCTGATACTTTAACTTAAGTAAATTCTTGGTCCTGTATCTGCACTTTTACTTCAATAAGAATATTGAGTACTTCTTCCACCACTGACACACATGGGGGGGGGGAGTTTTTCTCACTTGTTTGAGAAACTTGATCAAATATAACCGATGCAGGAAACAGCTGCCACAAACACTGGTCCAAACAAGTCCTCATTCTCTCCATGAACCTCCTGTTTCCCAGGCTCCAGCGGGTCTGTGAACGTGTCGGTGTCTGCCAGCTGTGCCAGTCGGCCGTGCTTCCCCGGAGTCCAGTGCATCGACCGCAGACCGCCTCACGTGGGCTATGTGTGCGGGCGCTGCCCCCCTGGTCTCCATGGAAACGGCCGCGTGTGCGTCAAGGTGCCCAGAGCAGGTGCGCCCACTAAAGTTATGATTCAACTCGCAATGATGCAAGATCCGCCAAAATCAATGTGTGTTCTCAGGTTTTTCCTTTCAGTAATAATAATAGGTTGCGATTATGGAGGACTAAAACTGCCAAAATAATAAATCAATCAATAAGTAAATGTCCACATTGGCAAATAATTGACCCCGACCCCTTAGTTCATGTTGCTAGTGCCGCCAAACAATGATAGCACCGATAGACATCAATGCATTTCATAGCAAGGAGAAGTGTGTGTTCGTGGCTCTTTTGCTAAAGCACAGTCTCCAGCACCATGACCGCTCCCTCAAATGACACCAACACAGCCTTATGGACTATGATCATGCTCTTAACGGCTGGGAAAGTTTACAGACACATTAAGCTTTTTTGTGTCTTTTTTTTTTTAGGATCCAAACCAGTCCCACACACTCTGGTCAAGCCCGTGCTGCATGAGCCCAGCCGAGTGTCCCTGCTGCACCTTCCCTCTTTGCCCCAGAGACACAGCCACCAGCACCTGTCCCCCACCTTCTACAAAACCCGGGGACTCAACGCCCCCTGGTCTGCACCGGGCCGAGGAGGGGGCACTGGGAGGAGGGATGCAGGAGCCTCCCAGACGAATTACCGATTATCTCAGCTCACTCCCAAAGGCGCCATCTCCAAACCTTACACAGCGGACAGGAAGGTGGCTCTGAGGACTCCACATGGGATGCCAACAGAGCTGAAAACGCTCAGAGAAAAGATCATACAGGTATAATGCAGGAATTCTCGCTAGGACTGGGTATTGCCAACAACTTCACAATACAATATGTATCCCGATACAGAGTGCACGGTATGATACGTACCCAATACAAGTGTATCCCAATACATAATATAATACATATTCCAAAGAAACTGAAGATCAATGGAAACAGGTAAATTGTAAATGGTCTCAACTTACTGTATATAGTAGGGGTGTAACGATGCATCGTGCCACGATGCATCACGATGCTAAAATCTCACGATTTGCATCGTACCAAAGCCACGACGCAAGTTTTAGTCCATATTTTCTTATTTTTTATAAGTGTACTCATGAGTGTCGTCATCACTTACCGCTGTAGACGTCCAGAGGTTACGTTAGGTCACATTAAAATCAGCGTGGGCTTGTTTAAGGTCCCCCAGAAGACGACTGTATGTAAACATCCAGGTGTAGCTCCAGCACAGTGCATGGTATCAACAAATGCATTACAATCCAAAGTTGGTGATAATCCTTCTTCTCCACGTGTGTATTGTTTTTGTTGTCAAATCTTTGTTTCCAACATGTAAAAGTATAAAATTGTCTAGGAACAAATGAGCCGCAGCTCAGCTACTGCCACAGTGTGAAATTAAGAAAGCACATGGACCACATGTGACATGCGCTGCTTTGTTTACTTAGCAGCTCTGAGTACAACACTACAATTTTGTTTAGTATTGTGAATACAGGGGCATATTTTATCATTAAGCAGCTTTGGAAAATCGGGAAGCATTATGCTACAATAAAATAAAATAAAATAAAATGCTTGTATATAGTTTTTTGTCTAATTGGGAATAAAATATTAGGCCTATTAATATTGTACTTGCATCGTGATGCATCGAGAATCGTGGGCCCTGAATCGTGATCCGAATCGAATCGTGAGATTTCTGAATCATTACACCCCTAGTATAGTGCTTTTCCACCTACATTAGGCACTCAAAGTGCTTTACAAAGCCAGGAGTCGAATCCTGACGCTCCGATCATGAAACAACCCACTCTACCACCTGCACCACTGTCACCACAACAAAGTGGCGATAGTAGAACTGTATAGGTGCTACAAGATCGGTTTTGAAAATAAAAAAAATGGTATTTGAGTTCTTGTTTGTCTTTTCAGTTAAACAATCCAGAAGTTCACCTTTCCAAGCCCACAACACCCTCACAGCCATCCAAGCCGTTGACGCAGCACCCGCCAGCTGCCCCACAACCTGATCCTGTGCAAACCTCCCTGCAGCCACCCAGACCACTGCCAAGGGACCTGCAGGAGACCCCTCACCCACCGGGACGACTGACGACACCCCGGCAGATACCCTCAGAGCTAGAGCACCCACGGACCCTCATCCAGCCTGTCAGATCCCAAACTGATCACAGGCCTACCCCTCCTCAGCCTCCCAGACCACTGAGCACACCCAGGCACACAGCTCCACAGACAAAGGTAGGGCAGGAAAATACCCGAGTGAACCTTCAACTGTGAGAAAATACTATCTTTTAAATGTCAAAATGATGATCTTTGTTTATTTTAAAGTAAGTATCTCAGAAATTACTTTCTTTTTTGGGTTTTTTTGTAACATTGCTTTAAGCCATGTTGTAACGTTGTTGTTGTTGTCGTCAAAAACAGACCTGCTGGAGTATTATTTCACTTCATTCACACAGTGTTGAGTTAATCCTGTTCACTTTGGTCGTTTCATCATTGAGTTCTTCTATGGTTTCAGTGCATTAATCTGTACATCCTGGTTATATTGCTTCATTGATCAAACCCAAACGGTCCTCCACATTTTTAAAACCCATAATCCAACATTGGATTTGTTTTGATCCGTTCTGTGCTATTTTTTTTTTACAATCGTAGGCCAAGATTCTTAAAAATGTAGACTAGTGTCATATGCACTTTAAGCTTTGTTTGTTGGATTGGGCCTTTTACCCAATTACAAATTACTTTTTACATCAGCTTGAGTAGGGTTATTTTAAAGTATTGTTATACTTACTTGGCTAAACATTTTGTCTGCTTTACCCACTTCTGCCCACAGCCAAACCGACCAATTACAGAAAACCTGCACCTCAGACGACTGACGATGCCCAAGCGGACCCCCCTTCAGCAACCGAAATCACCATCAGATCACCTGCAGACACCAGCCCAGCCGCCCAGACCCCTGACAGTCCACCCCTACACCCCTCAGCAGCCGCCCAGACCCCTGACAGTCCTCCCTCGCACACCCCCACACCCGCCCAGGCCCCTGACCGCTGCCCTCGCTGCCCAGTCCCTCTCCCTGTCCGAGTTGGAGTTTTCCGCAGACGGGGAAGAGTTCGCGCACGGCCCTGGACTCGATTCCCCAGTGTTCCCCCTGACTCCGAACCGCGGCGCCTCATCGGTCAGCGGGGGGGTCAGTGCACGCGCCCCTTCCCGTCCCGCCGCAGTCCGAGCTCTCGCCTGCGCCGATCAGCCGTGCTTTCCCGGAGTGCAGTGTGTGGAGGCTTCGGACGGGAGCTTCCGCTGTCTGAGATGTCCAGTGGGATACACCGGGGATGGGCGGACTTGTCGAGGTACGGGACTCCGGAGTTAAACGTGTCCTACATGTCGGCCGAGCCTGAGCAGATCGTAGTTGTTGTGTAATTGGTTAAAGCAATCTGCGTAAGTTCTCAGTCCTACAGGAGTTGTCTGTTGTAGCATCAACGCAGCATAAACTAGGGGTAATTAGAGCACTTCAACACAGAGCCAAACAGGTACCTACAAGTGCAGAGGAGAAGGAGAAGGATGTTCAGAGAGCCCTATCAGTCTGTGGTTACCCTAAATGTCCATTTGCCAAATCTAAAAAAAAATGGTTAAGAACAACAACTAGGTAAAGAACAGGACAAACAGGCGCCAGAACCAAGAAGGAGAGGGGTGTCTGTGCCTTATGTAGCGGGAGTCTCAGAGAAGCTGCAGAGGGATTTTCAACAACAATCTATTTCAAACCAATGAACAAAAAATAGTCCATCCCAAAGACAAGACCCCAAGCCACAAACAGAGTCACCATCTCAAAGCCACAAATCACTCAAATGAGGAATGTGAAGTTAGGATGAAAAAAGAAAATATACAGAGTAAAAGAAGCTATATTTGTCGAAAGAGAGAATCCATCCATGAACTGAAGAGGACTTCAGTTTAATTTAGCACCAATCCACAACAACATCCTGCGGCCTAAACCATCTCTCTGTCATCCTAATGAGGCTGGGCCAGATGCCAGAGCAGGGCCATAGAAAGGTGTGAACAGCCTTAGAAAAAAGCCCAGGGTAAGGCAATAGGAAGGTAACGTGCAGTAATTAGGTGTGATTAGGTTAGGGTGTGTTTCTCCAACCTTTAGAACTAAGAGAGGTAGGATGTACAGGTAAACCCCTCCTACTGGTTCTTCATAAAAGAGCCACAAGTGAGCAAATCTTTGCTTAACATTTCTTAAAAGTAATAAAAAAGCTAAAAAACTAAGTTTTGCACATGAGCAAACACTTGGTAAATGACCCCCTAGTGCGCCTGGACGAGGTACATCTATTAGAGTGATATCTCCATGAGCGGGGGGCTCAGATTAAACAGAGGCAGAATGGTCATCAGTCTGGATTTGTCCAGGACTGTCCTGTTGCAGAACAAACCCTTCCTTAAAGCTTTCTTTTACTGTAAAATTTCCAAACCACACAGTGATACAATTAGTAAGCACTTTCAATATGATGTACAAATGAGAGTTGACTCATGGTTCTATGTGTCGCAGCTGTTTGCAGACACTCGTGTGGGAGGAACATGGAGTGTGCTGCCCCCAACACCTGTCGCTGTAAACCAGGATACTCCGGCTCCAGCTGCGAGAGCGGTGAGCAGCAGGCACATCTGACACACCTATCACACCTATCACATCTAACACACCTATCACACCTATCACATCTGACACACCTATCACACCTATCACACCTATCACACCTATCACACCTATCACACCTATCACACCTATCACACCTATCACACCTATCACACCTATCACACCTATCACACCTATCACACCTATCACATCTATCACACCTATCACACCTATCACACCTATCACATCTAACACACCTATCACACCTATCACACCTATCACACCTATCACACCTATCACACCTATCACACCTAACACACCTATCACATCTAACACACCTATCACACCTATCATCTATATCCTATGACATAGAAGAAAATAGCATTTCCAGTACAAAACTATTTGTAATCTTTTTCAAAGTTTTTTTCTCACATAAAACTATGCAAAAGGGAGAAAGAAAATAGTTTAACATTTATTTTTATTTTTATTAACAATTATCTTCAATGAAAGTAAATGTGGTCCGTTAGACCAAATGACAATTTAGCGCTTTATTCCAATATTTATGTGCTATAGATATATTTTTTTACATAAACATACGGGTATGACAAAAAGAAAAATTATAAAAAAAAATGTTTTTTCTTTTTTTGTAAAGAACAAACAAAAGTAGCTTAAGGATGCTAAAATAAAATAAAATATTAAGTACTAAAGGCAGGGGTTCCCACACTTTTTTGGCTCGCGAGCTACTTTCAAAGTCAGTGAGGCCTGGAGATCTACCTATAGAAGGGCACGAGGGGGTGATTTTACCAGGATTGTTATAATTATTTTGTTATTTGTTATTATCATGTACTATTTTAAAATGAAAACATTTAGAAAATTTCATCTTCTATAAAATAAAACTACAATGTATAATACTATGGAGAGAGATCATCTTACACAGAGCTCGCGCTCCAGCGGTAACAGCTGACCTCGGGAGTGTGCGCTACAGACCGGGATCAAAGGAAAACTGGCAAAATGCGGCTCGTGTTACACCAGTGATAGTCGTTATGATCTGTTTGTAGCTCGCGTGGGTCCCTCGCACTAGAGAAGTGCCACGTGTAACCGGACGCTCCATAGTGCCAAATGCGAGCAGACAATTTGGAAAGATAGGACTCTGCGATCGACTCAATTTGCTTGCCGAGCTACTGGTAGTTCGCAATCGACGTAATGGGCACCCCTGCCTTAAGGAAACCACCTGCATCAGATTTTCCTCTTTTATTTGTATCTAGCTTTTGTTATGCTGTTTATTGGTTATGTTTGTCATACTGTTATTATTTACATGCACATGTTCGAAATAAACTATATAAATCATCTCAACGTCACGTCATTGACCTGTAATTACTGGCTTTATCCACATGAAACAAAAGCTCACAGAAAGTACAGCAGTCTACACAAATGAACAAAGGACACTGTAGTAACAAACATTCTTCAACACAGAGCCAGTTGTTAAAGATGAATATGACAGATGTGCGCAGCTAATCCATAACAAATAACACGAGCTGATTTTCTGTTCAGACACTTCTTCTCAAAGCAGTGAGAGTCACACAGGCCCCCGCCCTCCTGACGCTCTGACATGATACTGTAGAACACTGTGAACATAACCTTTTCCACTGCTGTCACTCATCTGTGCTGCAGCTGAGTGCCAGCCTGCGTGTGTGAACGGCGGAGTCTGCATCGCCCCCGACGTGTGCCGGTGTCCGCCAGGGTTTCATGGAGAAACGTGTCAGGAAGGTAACGCCACGTCATGTTGATTTCATCTGAAAAAAACATAAACCTACCTGGAGTTGTACATACAGTTCTGGAAAAGAGACCTGTTAAGAGACCACTTACATTTTTTTCTGAAATCCACATCTCTACATGTTTAACAGCCATTCCATTCTAGTGTCTGCTGAATTCCAACACAAGCACAGCAGTTAGCAGTAGTTTAAAGAATGAAACTAATATATTTATTTTACTCAAACACATACATGTACATAGTAAAATCTGAAAAAAACCTGATAATTTTGCAGTGGTCTCTTATTAGTTGGTTAGTGGTTAGTGGTTGTGCAAAGCCGTTTATTGTCAAAGAACTGAGTTTACTCTTTTGAAATCATAATGAAACAGAAACTACTCCAATGTCCCTGATCTAACGTTTACATGACCTTCAACAACTGCCAGGAAAACTGTTCAGGAGCAAAGAAAAACTCACTTCAGCTGAAATACAGGACTCTCTGACAAAATTGATGTTTTATGCTCAATATGTAAACTTTTGATCAGGGACATTTGGCTAGTTTCTAGTTGAAAAGCGTAGGTTTTTAGACAATAAATGGCTTCATCATTCATATTCTATCAAATGCATAAATTTACATACCCTGACGTTCTGACAGATTGGATGTAAACGTTTGAGCATAAATGTACAGTTGGGTGGTCCAAGTTTATACAAAAGTAAAACTGAACGAAGTGCTGCTCCACAAGGCTGCCCCTGTTCCTTTGATCATAAAATATCATTGTATGCAAAAAAGTGGGCACTTCGGACAATATTTAGAGGTTGCATTCAAAGTAGCACTGCTCTTATAACATAATCTATGGTGCTTGGTAGTTCAGATTTTTCTGTTTTGTGGTTTTGGTCATTTCTTTGTAAACAATCTGACTGGTTCAACGACACTTGAATGTTGCTGTTGAGTCTGTTGATCTGCCAGACTAATGTAGCCAGTAGCACTTTCAGTTAGTGTGGTCCTGCCCTTACACGTGTAACCGGTGGTGTATGTCTGCGTTGTGTGGATTATGCAAAGATGGACTCTCAGGACACCGGGTCTTAATTGGAGGAGGCAACACTCCTTTTATTCACTCTGGCAATCTTAGACCAATAACAAAAAGACATTTAGTCCTGATTGTCCTGTCCCAAACACCACTCACATAAAAGGGGAAGAGGAAGGGGAGGAGCCCGGAATTGATATGGGGGTACCCCTAAAACAGACGAAGAGGGGTAGGACTAATCCAAAATACAAGGTGATAAATGAATAAAATAACAAATGCCAGGCAGAATTAATTAACAAAAATACTAAGCCGTAATGGTAAAAAAAAAAATTAAGCGACCACCAAAAGCAAAGTGTCTTCGGCAAGCGACCCATGTGTAACAGAAAAAGATATAATTTGTATAACTCGTTCTGCTAAAGGTGGCGATAGAGATGGAAATGGAAGCCATATCTGTTCATTTAAAAGAGCAGTTCAAAAGAGTGGATCATTTTTATATTATAGTATATTATATTTTGATTTGTTAAGAAGCCAGACCGGAATCACTTAGCCATATGCATTATGATTAAAATGACTAGCATCAGAATTCATTCTAAACTTTGAAATGCATGTCATGTATCTAAAACTTTGTGCCACAATTTAAGAAAAGAAATTACACCTGCTTTATCGAGTCATCTTTTGTGCTGCTTGTGTGCTGTAGTCTATCACTAGTATCAAGCCCAGATTATGCGAGTGGTAGCACCATGTGAAAAAGGAAATGGTCCTCAAATGGATGTGATCCTGAGTCGTCAAATCCCAAAGTAGCGCTGATGTCCTGGATAAACTAAAGTTAACCTCAAACAGCAAAAGACCAACACTGATTACGCTCATTTGCCGACTGACATGAATGAAGTTTAGTAAGTGTCTTTGTCATGCTTGTGTGCGCAGCGGTGTGCAGACAGCCGTGTGAAAACGGAGGCTTGTGTGTGGGGCCGCAGACCTGCTCCTGTCCTTTTGGCTTCGTGGGACCTCGATGTGAAACAAGTGAGTTCAAGGTGCTGATGAGTGCTCTTTATTCCCAATATCGTCCGGCTGCAACCAACAAGAGGCGTCTAAACCCAATTCTAAAAATAAACCCAATTCTTTTATCTTTAGAATTGGGTTTAGAATTGGGATGTGTTCGGAAAGTTAGGAATGAGTTTGGACACAACTAACTATTTAAACTTTTACAAACAAAGAAAGCAAACAAACTGAACAAAAAAATCAGGTGTAGGGTCTCTAAAGTACATAAGGTTTCATTCCTGTTAGATCAATTATTCTTGAATACAGAAATGGGGAGTTCATAGTAACAGCCTCTCTCTCCTTGACAGTGGTGTGCAGTGTGCACTGTCACCATGGGGGGCGCTGTGTGTCTCCGGACAGGTGCGAGTGTGCCCCGGGCTGGACAGGACCCTCCTGTGAGACCGGTGAGTGGGACATGCTCTGGACATTACAGACTTCTGTTGGAAGAGGAGCTGAACACTGTACTCAAGTCAAAGTACATTTAACTCAACTCATGCAGTGATCACACAGACAATATTCAACGGGACAGGAGTAAAACAGAATTAAGATAAGAAAGTATATTTTCAGATGTCACCTTATATGTTGTGGTGCTGAATATGTACTATTACACTGTGGAACTTTCCAGGTTACACAGTACATCTTACAAGAGCAACTAAACTGTCATAAAACATACCTTGTAATCACTGGTGACTGATTTGTTTGTTTTTTTGGACGTAATGTATTTAAACCTGACGATTACCTGTCATTAAAACAAAGCAGCTACTTTTACAACATCCAAATCCAAAAACAGACATTTCATCTTGAAAGGCAAGTTATGATAATAACAATAGAATAGGGAACAACAGCAACAACGTAACACATTGACGGTTATTCGGCTACACGAAGCATAAACAATGAACTGAAAAGGTGTCTGGTATGTTAAAGTAACATATTAATTCACATATAAGTCGCACCTGAGTGTAAGTCGCAGGACCAGTCAAACTATGAGAAAAAGTGTGACTTATAGTCCGGAAAATACGCTATGTATAATTTTATTTTATTTATTTTATTGACATTTTATGAAATGAATAAACGAATAGAAAGACTGGACATTAGACATAACAGTAAAAGTACATCAGACAGGACATTACAAAAATAAACAAACGAAAAGTACTAATGACATGTAGTTTCCAAATTCATGTTCCATGATTCTGCTCACAAATTATATTGAGATTTGCATCCATTTATCATGTAAAATGTGTTTTCTTACATACATAATACTAGATATATAATGAGAGATTAATTAATTAATGAAGGATAAAAATATCTCACAACAGTTTTTTTTTTACAACCCTGTCTGTCAAAATGAATGTCTTTTCCATAACAAATGTCCAAACTGTAGATGAGGCGAGCAACCACAGCAG
Source organism: Lesueurigobius sanzi (assembly GCA_900303255.1). Taxonomy (NCBI): domain Eukaryota; kingdom Metazoa; phylum Chordata; class Actinopteri; order Gobiiformes; family Gobiidae; genus Lesueurigobius; species Lesueurigobius sanzi. Next base: position 4,873 of record OMNZ01029225.1, on the reverse strand, counting down.
AAAATAGAAACAAAGTGCTTACAGTGCTAATACAGATGACTGTAATACTGATACTCAAGGAGATGTCCGAGCAGACTCGGAGTCATTTGTCCTTTGCAACCCCAGCTATATTCCAGAATTGCTCCGGTTCCAGATTTATACCATCATTACCATTAATCATTTCTTCCACAGCCAGTCAATCTGTAAATTCATGTACTGCAAAACAGTTTAATTTGTTTTTTTTCCGATTCATGATTATTTTTCTTTTTTTATATGGCACATTGATAAGCAAGTGTAAATGTAACTCACTACTGCCCCCTGTGGCTGTTCCAGCCCTGTGCTCTCCCGTCTGTCTGAATGGTGGCTTGTGCGTCCGGCCCGACACCTGTCACTGTCCTCAGGGGTTTTATGGAGTGCAGTGTCAGAACGGTAAGCATTTGTCCTACAGTGAAGCCTGTGACTGTCCTGTGTGTGTCAGAACCAACCATCCGTCTGATCTATTTCGTTGTATATTTGTGTAATGACAAAGAGCTTTCCCTGTGCCTGACCCGTGTGTTCACAGCGGTGTGCAGCCCTCCCTGTAAGAACAGCGGTGTGTGCGTGAGGAACGGCGTGTGCTCGTGTCCTGTGGGATACTCCGGACCACGCTGCGAGACAAGTCTGACTCTTCTACACCTATACTCTCACAATTAATTAATTTATCAATGAACAGCGACCTTCATGCTGACTCATGAAGCTGTAACTCTGCAAAGCTGTAAAGACAAGCACAGCTGACTGTGCTCTGGTCTTTCTCTGCAGATGTGTGTGAGCCCATGTGTATGAACGGAGGCCGCTGTGTGGGGACAAACATCTGTGACTGTCCCTCAGGATGGAGAGGACAAACCTGTGACAAGCGTAAGTGCACACACCAGTCAGGACAGTTCAGAGCTGCTTATTTAAAGGACACATATCATACGAAATCGACTTTTTGAGTTTCATACCATGCTATAGCATTATCAGAAACAAATCTGCTGTAGGACAGGACTGTAGCCTAATAGATAATAATAATGGCGTACAGAGTCATTGCCGTCTGCTGGACAGGTGCGGATTTGACCTTTTGCCAAATCTCAAACCATTGTCCAATCAAACATCCTAGCATCCGTTAAAACTAGTTTACGACCCGTCTATACAATTTGCTCCGAGTTACATGTGTAATACAGAGCCCGCTGTCCGCTCATTTCATGTTAAATCTGGGACTTGACATCATCCAGACTGGGGAAAGTTACACCTGGGTGTATGGCAGTCCTGAGTGATCATACCTCGTAAGAATAAGGACCCAAATTTCAGATTTCAGACCTCGAGTTAAGAGGAGTACGACCAGGTGGTGCACTCGGCTCCAGTGGGTTTAGCTAGCTACCTTAAGCCACAACAGAATGACTTTTTCAAGTTGTAGTTTTACACTTATAATCGCTAGTTTTAGTTTAATCTTATTTCTCTTGCTCACTTCCTGCCTCCAGCTGATGTCACTGATGATGTAAGCAGCGAAAGGGTCTATATTGCATCATTGATTGAACTTTGAAAGCCCACAATCCAACATAGAATCAGTTCTGAAATGTGTTTATCGCACTGAAGCTGGAACCATGCTGTGAAGTGTCACTGAAAGTTATTTTCACTGCTGCCTGCAGGGGGAGCCCCAGGCAAACCCTTCACTTTCAAATTATAAAATGCAAAATATCAATGCTGAGGCACCTAAAAGAATGTCTTTAAAATGCAGGATATGTCCACTTTGGACATAGTACAGATAGTAATGAATTTGGACACAATAGCAGTTTAAAATGTTTCCTTTCTGTCACTAATAAGTCTACACAGCCCTGTGCATGACAGTAGTAGAGTACAGGCACATGTATGACCTGAGTGTGATGTGTGTGCAGCCAGCTGTCTGCAGAGCTGTCTGAACGGAGGGGAGTGTGTGGGGCCCAACACATGTCACTGTCCTGCCGGCTGGCTCGGCCTCTTCTGTCAGATCCGTAAGTACTAAACCAGTTGAGGACCGCTGTGATAAGTTATTTTGAAATATTTTTGTTAGATATTTTTGAAGTTTTGCAGTGTCTGAATGTGTGGTTGTGGGTCCTCAGCTCACTGTGTGCAGAGGTGTCAGTATGGCGGCCGCTGTGTCCGGCCTGGAGTGTGTGCCTGTCCCTCTGGAGCACGTGGGTCTCTGTGTAGAAAGGTGAGCTCACACTGGTCACCCATCAGCAGCAGCATGTAACAGTCTGGTACTAAAATCATAGAGTCAAGTATAGGTTGTGTTCACATTCTACAATTTGATGATGTCATAGCATCATAGTATATTTGCAACAGTAACTCTGCCTCTACACAATCGCCCAGGGATTCAAAACGGTACCACATAAAAACAATTTTTTTGCCAAAAACTAGATTTTTTTCATTCTCAAAGTGTGTCACTGGTCAGCGGCCATCTTGTTTTGTGTTTACATAGAACAAATGTATGGCGGCCCATTGATGCCAAAATTAAGTAAATGTATAGATAAACATTGGAAAAATGTCTGATGTCGATTTTTGCCCCAAAGAACAGAAAACGGGCTAGTTTTTATTAGCCCCAAATCACTCGCATATACGCGCATGTAGTGATTGACAGGTCCATGGTCCCGCCCCCGCCGCCATACA
>OMNZ01029215.1:0-10285 GCA_900303255.1 Lesueurigobius sanzi | reverse complement strand
GGGAACGCCTTGGGATCTCCCAGGAAGAGCTGGATGAGGTGTGCGCGGATCGGGAAGTCTGGGCATCTCTGCTCGGACTGTTGCCTCCGCGACCCAACCCCGGATAAAGCGGAAGAAAATGGATGGATGGATGGATGGATTAATCACAGTATGTACAGAGCCCCATTTCAGTTTTCATTTTGGTACAGGTTTGGTCACACAATTCACATAATTCCACGTTATTGGAGCAGGTGCCAATACAACTCTCTGGGAGATTATCAGTTTTTGAAAGACATTTCCAAAAAGAAAATTGCCAGATGTTTTGTACGTGATCATTATTTGATAGTGATTGGATTCACAAACCAACAAAGTCCTTTCTACTGGCCAACATCACGTGCATGTTTTAGAATATTGTCATCACTTTTGGACAGCTTGAAGAGAAAATAATTTGACTTTAGTTCATATGTGCTGACAGAGAAGACTTTACACTTTGTGACTGTTTATGTTTCAAGTGGATTGGCCCAGGAATTAGAGGAATTGGCAATAAATTAAGACAAGAAATCTGCATTTTGACAATTACCACCATAGTTACCAGCACATAATTGTCAGCTGCCCTCTACTTTTTACACTGTATAGGCTCTTTAAGAACTGCAAAAAGTGAACTGTGAATTTATATTTGCGCGAATTCAGGATAGTTAATCTTATTGTGAGTAATTTTGACTTGCCAAGTAAAATTATCTAACAATGGAACTAGTATTTTTGCACTTACTATAAGGAAAAGCATATCATTTCAAGTACATTTAAATTTACTATCTAATTTTTAGTTTTTTCTTAATTTAAGTGCATAAGTACTTGTTCCATTGGCAAATAATTTTACTTGGCGAGTCAAAATTACTCAAAATGAGGTTGAATATTCTGAATTCAAGCAAATTTAACTTATCAAGAGATCACTTTTTGCAGTGAATGTTGTGATGTCACCTATATGGTCATTGGATTAAGTATGTCTCCATTTTATGTTGATTGAAAGATGTTTGTTTTTTTCCTTCACAAAATACTCTAATGTAAGTTTGACATTGCTGTGCCATACTGCCGAGACTTGTCACCACACAAATACACAACATGCTCGGAGTAAACAACTGCCCCCTCCTTCCTCTACAGACAAAATCTGCACAGCTCCGTGCACATCTGCTTCCTTCAAACTAGTGCTGACTTGGCACTATCGGCTATCTTCCCTCATGAGTGATGACAAAAACACCACGCCACTATCCTTCTCATTATCATGCAGTTAATAAATAGGTCTATAAAATCAAAATGAATGACTCAAGAGCTGTAAAACTTGAACGAGGACCCCACAGAACGCCTTTCATGCAAGTCCAAGTCTATGAAATTATTATGTAATGGAAACACGCCTGGTCTTAAGTCTCAGGTGAGGCACAGAGGATGCCAAGAGATCTTAAAAAACCAGCTGCGAGGAAATGGTTCTCACAGGAAATTAATGTTTGAATGGTTGCTATGTGACTGAGATAATCTTTTAAACCTCTTTCAAAGCCCCTGTACACAATTTGTTTTTCTGTTAACAAACAATGAGAGAGGGAGCGAGGGGAATTTTCAACTGTTAGTAGAGGCCCAAACTCGTTCATAACTTTCCCATCTCATTTGTAGAGTTCCAATTTTTCACACAAATGAGTTTATAAGGATGTGTAACTGTTCACATGAAGGTTTACTGTCACAGAACCTAGTTTGCTGGTTCCTGATTGTTAAAAAGGCTTATATAGACCATTCTACTAGAAAAAAAAAAAAAAAAAACATAGGTACAATGGGTTGCGTTCTCATGACATCACAGCATTCTAAAGAGCCTACACTGCAAAGAGTAATATCTTAGTTAGTTAAAATGTAAAATACCAAGTAAAACAAATCTTCCAATGGAATAAGTATTTTTGCACTTGAAACAAGAAAATGTGTCTTATGACGAGCAAAATGAGATTTCTTGTCTAATTTTAAGAGCAAAATGTATTGTTTTCTGTTTCAAGTGCAAAAATGCTTATTCTAATGGTGCATTGTTTTACTTGGCAAGTCAAAATGACTGAAATTACGGTAAAATATTCATTAAAACATTCATTTAAACCAGGCATACCCAATGTGCGGCCCAGGGGCCAAATGTCAAATTTTTCTGTAGGTTTTTGAGGTTTTCTGCACAATTAAAGCCTCAAAAACTTTATTTTAATTGTGAGACAGGTTCCAGACTAACTAAAGGTGTGGGGAGAAGGTTTAAACCTCTCTTTAAATCAACCCAGTTGAATTTTGGACTGCGCTGGCCACCGATCTGTGGCCCTCCATGCTGTACCCACTTCAATATGTGGCCCTCGATGAAAAAAGTTTGGACACCCCTGATTTAAACTAAGTAAGACATCACTTTATGCAGTGTATAGTTTAAAATTGAGAAATTCCATGGCAGTAACTATTACTGCACTTCAAAAATTGATATCTTGATAAGTTAAATGTGCTCGAATTCAGATATTTGGCCTCATTTTAAGTAGTATAAAGAGTAGTAAAGAGAAGTAAAGAAGTAAAGAAATCTGCCAATGGAACAAGTACTTTTGAACTTTAAAGAAAAAGCATATAATTTCAAGTAAATGTAGATTTACTTTGTAATTTTAAGTCCAATAAGATGTTTTTTCTTAATTTAAATGAAACAAAATTGTTCCATTGAAAGATGGTCTAAGTTACCAACTCAAATCAAGTGACTTATTTCAAAAACGCAGATTTCTAGCCATAGTTTATTGCTAATTTCTCTGTAATTCCTGGGCCAATCCACATAAAAAAGAAAAACGAAAACTGTCACAAAGTTCCATATCTTCTCTATCCGCACATACATTAACCAAAGTCAAATCATTTTCTCACAAAGGTGTCCAAAGGTAATGACAATATTCAAAACCTGCATGTGATGTAGAGAAAGGACTTTCAGCCAAAAGAATAAAATGGCAGGTTTGTGAATCCAATTACTATCAAATAATGATCAGGGAAAACATTTGGCAATTTTCTATTGGAAACTTCTTTCAAAAACTGTTTCTCCTTCATAGAATTTTATCGAAATACAATTATAGAACGTGCAGATTTTATAAGAATGAAAAAAACATATAGACTACTCTAATTTGAACTTTTTCCGTATAGATTTCAACATCATAACGAGGGCAAATGAGGGGTGTGGATACTTCCTGAACCCACTGTACATGTGCCCCATACTGTACACAGCGGTAATGACAGACGACACCTGTGTGATTAATGGCTGCACTGCCTCCGTACTGTCAGCCCTCACAGCACTGTACCGTGGGTGTCTTTCAGGACTAATCATAGGCTTTTTCCCAGTAGGTATGTGGCCGGCCAGGTTCAGTCATGCTCACCCATTACTCAACGCTCTAGTCTTATCATGGCTGGCTGCGAGGTGCCGAAGGCAAGTCCCTTCATGTGCACCGCTTTGCTGCTGCTGCTGCTTCTGATGCTATGAAAGTTCAACATTTCTAGTTTGAACTCACTTGAATATTCACAGTCGTCTTCAAAGACAGAGCTCATGGATGATCAGTGCGGCGTTTAAGGCACGGAATCCAACCAGTGGGAAATTGGAGCATGGAGTGATATAGATTTTAACAAGCGTTTAACCTACTTCTTAAAATATTGGCCTTTGAAACCATTTAGCACAGTGGTTCTCAACTATGGGGTCGGGAGCCAAAAGTGGGTCGTGAGCCCTATGGGTATGGGGAGCATTTCTTTCAATATACATGGTGAAAAAGCACAAAAAGGCTATTTGAAATGGTTGTTTTTATCATGATTTCAGCTTTATACGATAATTTCATGTTTATTCAACAGTAATTCGTTTGAAAATACCGTCTTTAATTGAATGTATCCACTTCAAGCCCTGGTCCCAACAATTTGCTGATTGTCTCCCCACCACTCTTCACCTCCACTCACCCTAAACTGCCCCGTCAATTACACCATGAAAACGATTTGAATAGTTATTTTCAAAGGAGAGCCACACTGCAAAACGTAATCTACAAATAAGTAAAGGTTTCTTGAGTAAATTTGCCCTTGATTGAGAAACTCCTTTCAAGAAATCTGCCACGAAAACATCTCATCCCACTCAAAATTAGAATATAAGTGTAAAAAACTTTGGTAGATGACCAATGATAGATTTCTTGAAATGAGTTTATCAAATCAAGGGCCAATTTACAATTAACTAAAAGTAACCATGAACACCAATCTATTATACACCTCTCGTGAATAAATATATATAGATTATACTGTATAAATAAACACTGTGCTCAAAAGTTTACCTTTATTTCACTCATGGTGGCTGCGTGAAGCCTATTGTCAAAAAACCTGTTTGTTTAGGCTTTTCAATTAGAAACTAACCAAATGTCCCTTATCAAAAGTTTACATATTTTGCTTGAAACAAACATAGATTTTTTGTCCAATTTTGTCAGAGAGTCCTGTATTTCAGCTGAAGTGAGTTCTTCTTTGCTCCTGAAGTTTTCCTGGCAGTATTTGAAGGTTAGATCAGGGACGTTTGAGTAGTTTCTGTTTCATTGTGATTGCAAAAGAGTAAACTCAGTTCTTTGACAATAAATGGCTTTGCACAACCACTAACCATGAGTGGAAAAAAATATGTTTGTGTTATCACTGTCTAAATTATCAGCAGCAAACTCCAAGTCGGGAGCACTTGTAGTAAAAATGAACGGTCCGACTGGGGTCCGCAAGAATAAAAAAGGTTGCGGACCATTGCCAAAAAGCATCAAATACAAAAGGTCATTGGGCAAAAATAACAAGATTAAAAGATAAAAAACTATATGGAAACAAACATTTACACTGTACTTTATAACTTTTTTATAACTCCAACAAATCAACCTCCCCTTTTTTTTAATCTTTACGGGATATTGCCTTTAAAACCGCACGATAAGAGAACATTTAGATACGATCTTTGTATATGTATGATTGCATGTTGCTGACGGCCATTATCATCAGTACGTGCAGTGTGGTAAGACTCTTATAGCCTTGAATCTAGGGTAGAGCTCAGAATGCTGCTGTGTCATCTTCCTCTTCCTCTGGGCTCTGTTTGACTGACTGGCCGTGGGTGTGACTGTGTTCTGCTATTGACAGATCAGGCTCTGTCACTTGCCTCTGTGTCAAAGGCCTGTGGGAGACAGGAAGCAAGCATCCGAGTCAACAGAAAATAAGACAAGTGACCACACCAACAACTCTGGGTTGCAGGTTTCCTCCCTCTAAATATATCTATGTATCCCAATGTCAAATTTGAATAGTGTGACAAGACGAACGTTGTATGAAATTGGCTAAAGGTCAAAAAATATTTTGACAACCTCCTGGCAGTAATTTTTGACCGACTACACTGCTGCATCCATAGGTGTCACCGGCTAAGTCATCAATCTCTCCAAAGGCTTGTTCTGTCTAAGTTAAGTCATCTTAGTGATGCGTTCCAAGTGTTTTTTTGTTTTATTTTTTCCCGAAATCCTTGAAAAGTTTCTTGCTTACACTTTATTTTACACTACCCTTGAAATATTGTACCTACCAAATGTACAATGTAATATGCTATGGAAGAGTCTGTAATAACGGTTGCATAGTATACCTTTATAGCACTTAGATTATGAAATGTTTTGTTAGTAGTTGTAGTGGATGTACATAACGTAATAAGACATTATTTTTTACTACATGATGTAATATGACATTTCCCTAACTAACTTAGTAACAAGAATTTCTTATTACATTTTGCATATCCACACTACTTATACACAATATACCATTGTGTATGTACTACATACAATAATATAATGATGTGTTAGGTACCATGTATCAAGGGCAGTGTAAATAAAATGTTACCGGGGCAATCAATAAAATAAATCATAAACTCTATAAACACAAATTACTACTACTACTCATAAAGCATTAGTCTACTAGCTTGGATTGTATTTAGCTTAGTGCAAGAAAGTTTAAAATTTCTATTTTTGGTGAACTCTGTGATAATTTGTAAAATCTTTGTCCCCATTTTTCATCCCTTTTCACACAATAGTATCTTCTCATGTAAGGCCTAAAAAGATTATAGGTCTTACATATATTTGTGCTTGTTCCATTGTGGCACCGGTAATCACCATTAATCCTCTCAAGACTCTTTTCATCGGTATAATAAGACAAGGAGGCAATCTACAAGTAAAAATATACATTATATTTGATGTATAAACTTGTACAGAATGTCTTGGACATTTAGTTTTATATACTTTAGAGAATTGGTCAAACAGGGCAACTTTCACATCCTTCGTGAGATGACATTCCCCTTGGCAACCAGGTTTCTATGTACATCTTTACAAACAGGAAACTGACAGCTCTTGAATGTATATGAAGAGGCTGTGACAAGAAGTGTAATATAAAAATCCCTGAAAATGTTGTGAGGTATGAACATTAGACATTAGCCAAATTAGCTTTCCTTCTCTCATCCTTTTGGACACAAGTTATGGAGAGAACCCAAGCGTGTTTCCCTTGCTTTCCCATGCTTCTGTAACAAAGAAACTGTAGCTGCAAACGGACTTGTTAAACATATGTGAACATCCATTATCTTTATACCAATAACAATTACATCTTTGTTACTGTCGTTCATGGCAACAACCCATCCTATAATGTGCTCCACCCTGGATGATGCATTATTTCCAAGTTTGTTATGGTTAACACAAGGCCTCAATACTTATAATATGATGCAAGACAGTGACAACGATGAACATTTTGGGAATGCTTAGGTTGCAATCTCTCAACATATTTATAAAAAAAAAAAAAAAAAAATCATCATACTGGACCAAACAAAATACTGTACTGGATTACAAATAAAAGGCCTGATTACTATATAAGCATATTTCCTTCCATTAAAGTATCATAACAAAAACCATGATTGGTCCCTGAAAACTATTGGACTGGCCTAAGCCTCCCATTGAACAGCCAAGGCATATTCATACTAAAAATACCAAAACATACACTTGACAGCTGGTGAAAAGTATATAACAGTCGTTGTCACAAACATCCAAGATATTATAGAAACGTTATAGAAAATGTCCATTATTCATGAGTACTGAGAATCCTGAAAAGAAATGTCTGTTAAGGCGTTAAGTGAAGCTTATTCACTGCACATAGCTTCATTCAGTGTTCTTCCATTTGGTAGATAGCCATAGCCATACTGCATTTTAACTTGATCTGAAAGATTCAAGCAGTCAAATTGTTGCTTATGTGGACTCCAATGTGTCCAGCTGGAAGACATTGTGATTGGTCGGTGTGGTGAAAAACAGTTGCTCTTTGCCTGTAGAGCGATTATCACAAGGGCTGTGCAACCCCAGTGTCCTTTCAAAATCTAGGAGTTGTCCCATGAAGTTAAAGTTTGGGGAAATGTTGGACTTTTTCCTCTTGACAAAGTCATATGCGTCATTAAGTGACAGGTTAAGTCTCTGCATCAGGTAGGCCACTGTGACTGTGACGGAGCGGCTGATTCCAGCCAAACAATGCACCAGGATGCCACAGTGCTTGGATCGAGCCTCATCTGTCGGGACAATAGGATATGTGGTCAGCAAAGTGTCAGAAAGTTGTCAAAGTAAAGGAAATACTTTTGTTTATTTGGCTGTGAATGAAAAAACAGGAAGAGAGCAACAAGTATTCATTTACTCCTCAATGTACAGAGCACGTCATGTGTCTAATATCCTGCTGCAGACAGACATGGGCAAACAACTGTAAACCAAACAAGAACTGTTGGCCTGGGGCTGAGTGAGCGCAGCAACATGTGAGTTTATGTAGAACACAGCCGCAGTGAGCAGCGGAAACTGTGTTTCCTTCAAATGCTTATGCTACACCACTAACGCCTTTCAAAAACTAGTTCATGACACAAAGTCATACCACACAAACTAAACTGGCGTGTGGTTACAGCACAGCTGTGGGGAGTTTGTGAATGAAAAGTTGAAACACATACAAAACATGTTAGTGGGAAATAATAATAGTGTGGATCTATGTAGGTGTGAACTTCCTCTGAGTAAACAAAATCGATACATAAGCAGTTTTTCATATACTCACCGATAAATGATATTGCTTCAGGGAAGAACTGGGAGAGGTTTTCACTCCAGTGGTCTGAGATGGGGATCTGTTTGTACCTGAAGTGGCCCTCGTGCTCAAACATGTTGGGGAGGTTGGGCGTGACGTTTAAGATGTACTTAATGTTGTACTGGCCCAGCACATCGAGGTTAGTGGAGTCTTTGGCACAGCCGAGGTACAGATATGGCAAGATCTTAACAGGAAAGGCCGGCTGATTGATGGGGATGGGACTCTCCTCGGACTCTGTAGCGCTGCTGGGCTCTCTGTCCGACTCTCCGTCTGAGCAGTCAGAACTGATCCGGAGGTTTCCGAACCCCAGCACAGGGGGAGAGGAGGTGGGACAGGGACTGTCAAGGAGCGTCTCACAGTGATCTGGATACTGTGTGTGGAATTTTCCAAATCCACCTAAAGATAAGCAAAAACAAGCTGATAAGTTACATCATAAAATACATTTACTGTAATTAGTCTATAATTACTGACTTTGTGTCTCAAAGAGTGAAACCACTCCTAAAGAGTTAAATCTCAAGTCACTACTGAACCTCAAGGTCCCCTGACAAATACCATTCATGAAATGCATGCCTGTTCCTGCTGGAGCAAAACATGGTGCGGCCATTTTGGAATTTTAATTAAGAATCTCAGTGACGCAAACTTTTATCAGGGACACTTCATGGAGGCACTTTTACGAAAAACACACATTAACTACATTTTTGAAGCGTAAACATACTTGACAGCGAGTCGGGAGCTATTAAATAGGCTTACAGCAGCCGGAATGTCATCACATAGCCTACTCAAGTATTATTACTATGTTGCCAATAGGAGTTCATCGCCAATCAATGTCGTGGGTTAAATAAAGGCCATCCGTTGATCGCTGAAAACTGCAATAGCTCGGTTTGAGTCCATTTCATCTGCCCAAACACAGCCTAAACTGCCTGTATGAGGAAAGTTCCAATCAAAGTCATGCGCTGTTTTCTGGCTACTTTTTACACACAGTTAAAAGACACTCGTTCGTAAGAAAAACTACAGACATCAACCCACCTTCCAGGTAGTAAGCCTTGCAGCCGTCTTCCCAGAGCTTGTGCAGCACCAGTCCCAGAACACACGGTGGTCCGCTGTCCTGCCAGTTCACCGTGCACTCGTCGTACACCACCACAGTGTCCGTTTTGCATCGCTTTATGAACTTCTCCTTGTCCTCGTTGTTGGATATGATAGTCCGAATGGGTATATTGCCCTTTTTGAACCTCCGCAGCATTAGTCCTGGAATGGCCAAGTTGATTGCGGTCTCGATGTGTGATGATTCATAGAGTTCGTGTGAGCGGCAGTCCAACAGGAGCAGAGAAGTGCCTCCGGACTCTAACTGGAGTTGCAGCCATTCCGCGCTTTTACACGGCGCCTCATTAGACATATCGGACCCAGTAATGCTCTACATGAAAGCGTGAACACTTACTACATTGTCTACGGGACGATGAAAAACTACATTTTTAGCCCAAAGTAGTAGAAGTAGCGTTAATGCGTGCTGGCCCAGCGGTGCGCAGCGCCTGAGCCAGAGCGAAGTGATTCTACCTCTTTTCTCTTCTGACTTTCCATCAGTCCGACAGTGTGAGCCTTCCTCGTGGTCAGTGGAGCCCAAAACACTCTGGTAAACACGGTATCATTTTGTAATAACAAATTTAAAAAAATGGTTTGTCAACTCTTCATCGTGCCAAAATCCTTTACGCACATTGTCGTTTTACCATTCCGACGCACGAGGCTTTTTTCTTTTAGTTGACAGTGGAGCAAGTCGAGAGGGAGGAGTTTATTTCTTGTAATTTAAAGTCATAGCAGGGAGGGCTCAACTTTGCCATTAACAACTTCCCAGTCAAGTATTTTTGTCAATAACTTTTTGTCTGTTGCTGTTTTCTTGCTTTGGATGTAATGTATCTGCATTTCCTATAATATTATTTTAAACAATCTTAGGCAATCTTAATCCGTGGGCATTACACAAGCATAAAGTACCACGGGCCTATGATATATCATTTGCAAAAAGAGATAAGTGCCATTGACAATAATCACAAATGGATTCAACTTAAGTTTTACTGGTGTCACCGTTCTTAAGGTAATACAAATTTAAAGCAATTTTCCACAAAATAAAATCAAATTTTTACTCTTAGGGGGAGTGGCTCAATAAAAACTAGTGTTGTTCCGA
>OMNZ01029212.1:4814-23629 GCA_900303255.1 Lesueurigobius sanzi | reverse complement strand
ACATGGTGAAACGGTTTATATTTGTAGTTTTATATTGAATACAATGAAATATATCTGCCAGGTGACTGATAATGTTCAGGCATCTTAATTAAAGTGCATGCATTTTAGTCGACTAGTAAAAATGTTAGTCGACTGAGACGCCACCGACTGATTAGTCGACTAAACGACTACAAGGGGGCAGCCCTAGAGTCTCAAATGGCATTTTAAGGTCACTGTTAGAAATTTAAAAAGACACTGGCTCCTCTCACCTCCTGTAGTGTTCAGCTACAGGACGCTCACGCAAAAACTGACCACACGTCATTTTTATGGTTTTAGTAGATAGTAGAGTTGTTTATAAGTAGCAGTAGTTTTAACATACACACGTAGGAACGACCACTCACTCTGACCCTTCAAAGCCTTTCAAAATGTTTGATTTATTGCTTCATACAGCTGTTTAATGAACTAAACTTTATCTATAAACTTATTTATAAACTAAACGTTGAATCTTTTTTCCATTTATTTTATGTATCTTAAACATAATCTCTAACATGACTCTAATTAAATAATGTAACCATGTTTGTTAGTGTGCGCTAGACTTAAGGAACAACAGCTCTTACATTCTGCTCCTTTAGAGCTGAGTAAAAACTAAATTTCACATTATATTTATTATTATTATGTACAATGTGTGGTATTAGAGGATTAATTGAATGGGCAAATTGCTAGTTATTAAATATTGTATTGTATTGTATTGCATTATGGACATTTGTAAAGTGGTGTCCCGTGCACCTAAACGAAAAAGCCTTGGTACCGGCGCAACCAGCTCAAAGTGTTAGTCTGGAGCCCTGCCTAGTCATAGTGCAAGGATTGATGGTGTGCAGGATTTCTTTGCTGTTTGATGTTTGGGTTTAGCCTCCATCCTACATCATGATGTCTCCTGCTTTACCATGAATAAAAAATGGTTTGGAAATGGTAATATTGAGGTATAGTGCCTTAAAGCCTTTTGTCCTAAAAACATGAGCATTTTATTTGTGCCATTACACTTTTTCAAATTGCAATCTGATAGAAAAACAACAACATTTGTGCACGGGAAGACATCTGACAGTTGGCAGATATGAGTCACTAGATGTTTTGAAATTACACTTGTTGATGTCGGTAGTAATTCATTTAGTATTATCAAACCATTATGAAACCAAACCATGTCACTCCCTTTCACAGAACTGTGAAGCTGTGTATTCAAGTGTATCAGGATTAAAGGCCCACCTCGCCAACTGCAGCCAGGTACAAACTCACTCAACTACTACTATGCCAAGTAAAACTGTCGACGCATTGTGAGTGTGAGGGGCATGTCACACAAATGTAAAGTGACGTGGAAATAAAGTAATAGCCCAATGCCATACCGTAATATTTGCTTTTGTCGTACACTGTAGGGCGGTGGAGAGCTGGGGAAGTACACGTGTCTCATCTGCCAGAAGGAGTTCAGCTCAGAGAGTGGCGTCAAGTATCACATCAACAAGACGCACTCGCAGGTGGGTTATTTAGCGATAATAACATACACACATTTATCGTACCGTTTTTGCCACATTTAGGGGAAGAAAAAGAAACTTCACTAGCTGTGATAGAAAGGAGTTAAAATAATGTATCTTAGTTGAATGGTATTTTGGCTATTTTAGTCAAATGGTTGAGCATTATGACCACACAGTCTTTTCTTCGGTGGGTAGCCACTGAATTTATGTAAATTGATGGTACGTCATATTTGGATGTGTGGTCATGCAAGAGGATTCAAGAGACACAAGAGGATTTTTAAATCTTTGAGACTAAAGACCTGTGCACAGACCACACACACTTAAGGACAGACATGAAGACTCACATACACACACATGAGGAGTCCCACCACAGATCATGCCATGAGAGAAAGTTTTTATTGAGCCACACCTCCTCAGACTAAACATCTTCTACTGTGTGTCCAGCTTTATTCAATTTTAGCTTAAAGAGTATTCTCCTTGTGTAGCATATGTTAAATTGACTGAGAAATAATAATTACATTTTCTACGATATAATGGAATGAAAACAGACTTTCCTCTTGACTATAAAGGTTCTTAACTCGTCTTTATGTCTTAGAACTGGTTCCGGGCGTCAGATACTCAAGTGGTTTCCAGCAACAACAGCAGTAGCAGCAGCAGCAGCAACAACAAGAACAAGCCATCGGTGGAGAACAATTTCCTCAAAGCAGAAGTAAGAAATGGAGCCTCTGCTGGTAAGAAACGAGGCAGGAAGGCTAAAGAGCGCCCCTCTGTCGCATCATCTCCTTTAACAACAAACACTGAAGCTTCAACCACTACACAAAGCTCTTCATCTGACGAGAGTCCCTGTTCCACACCGCCACAGTCTCCAGCAGAAGCCTCAGAGCCTACGAACATTTCAGCAACGACAGGTCAAGACAAACTGCCTGAAAGCTCAGCCAGCAGACGGATCAAACCCAAGAAATTGCCCTTATCAGAGTAACCTTCCCTTTGCTTGATCTCGGGTCCACCAGAAATTCTTTTTATTAATGCTATGTCAGGAAACTTAAAAGACAGTTCTATCTCCGCAACTTTGCTATGTGAAGAAAGCCACACCGCTATTGACAAGGTAGTACACAAAATGTATTTCAAGACCCAATGGATGATGTGTCGACAGGTACATTACTGGCATTTTTTCCTCTTTTATTTCGTCATTCCACTTTCGTCTCCGCTTTAGGTCACGCATTCTTCACTCACGACAGAAGTGTGAGTCGCAATCTAATATGTACATTGGTGAATTATTCAATTTCAAAGTGTTCCAAATGTGAAGCTAACAAATGAAAAGGGTATTTCAGACAACGAGCGTTTCTCACCGCAGGACAGTGCCGTGTAAAATAGTGGATATATATTTTAATCTATTTACTAGATTAAGTAATTTTTATGCTTGGCGTACTACATTTAGTATGTCAACGTACATGTACATTGCAGTAAGTGCATTGAGTGCTAAATGTAATGTTGCTTATTCTATCTCTATGTAGTATTTGATCTCCATCCTTTGACTTGGGTTATACATTTTATATAAGCTGAAATGTTGATCAGACATCCACCATATCCCACCCACAAATCTTCCCTGTAGCAAAGTAATTTAGTAGCAATCTCTTTGACAACTACAATGTCAAAAGTATGTACACAAATCTTTTACACTGAAATGACTTCTCAGTATATCAGAGCTGACAAATGTATATGTTTGAATAGTATATTACACTATAGTGATATTTAATATAAGCCTTCGTTCTGTCTGAAAGGGTCTGGACAAGAGGAGTGTTGGGACAGAACCAAATGTTTTGTATGAAGCATGTTGCACCATTGGAGCACAATCAGAGGTGGTGATGATACCGTATTTATTAAAGCCACAATACCTGGCTACTGCTTGAGCTTGAATGAAAGAGAAAGAAAAAAAAATCTATTTTATAAGGATATTGATAAAGTTTTATTAATCATAAAGTCTGCAAATGAAGATGGAAATGTAATATGGATAATAGGGTTATTCCTGGAAGTTATGACCTTGCACTTTAACCTGTGACCCCTTCCCTAACTGCCCTCTTGTACATTTGCACTCCAGGAGTATTCGACCTACCCTACCCTACAGGCTGTCCAGCACTGGAGTTGGGATAACCGACTTTATTGAGAAAATTGACCACAAAATATGATAATAGTGACAATAGTGGTTAGTGTATGAGCATGATAATCTCACACTTATTTAAAGAGTATAGTCTACAATTACCAAAAATTATATTAATACATAAATACTAAGCCATAACTGGTGTAATTTTAGAGCCGTTCACCACTCGGTTTTAGCTATGTGTCGATCAAATGTTATGTTGGCGTTTTCAAATTTATAATAGTTACTTGAATCCTTATCATTGTTGATTATTTGGTGACAAAAACACATATCTATTTGTTATCTATTCGCGGTTTACCCCAAGAGTACATTTTGTAGTTTGTAGACACTTGATAGCTTTGATCGGAGAGTACCGGTGAGTAAAACAAGGTGCTTTTCTTGCCATTTTACCTTAAGGACAAGTCAAGTCCGATAATCCATCTTGCCATCCGTCTTCACCCTGGCAAGCCGTAAAATTTTGCACCAACCATTTTCAATATTGTCATTTAAACAACAAAAAAAAAAGTACTGATGTCAAATAGAGACAGAGACGAGCCCCAGATTGAGTCACCTTTTATATTTCGAAGTAAAGCTAAGTTTGTACAGGTGAGGCTGATTATGCATGTGCGCCCATCTCTCGTTGTGAGATGGCGCTTTTTCATCTATCCAGGTTCAGCCATCAGAAGAGGGATTAGAAAAGCACTGATCGGTCCCAAAAAGACCTTTTTAATATCCAGACATTGTGTATGTGTTTATTGACCTGTTAGCACCTTTGTAATGAATGGATGTCAGAAATGGTAACACGTCGTGGCACAGAATCAGTTCATCTGCTGCTTGTTACTCGTCTTATTAATAACGCTACATTGACTGTGTTTACCCAGCAAGCTTTGTCGTTGCAATATGCTAGTTTAGCACTGCTTTTTACCAGTGGGTATTTTATATTTTATCTCACCCTTTACTATCTGTCTTCCTAGTGTGTGGATAAGACACATATCTATCCCAGAGTGTAGGCAAACTGCTTAGAGAGTACAGCAATATACCATTATTAGCTGGTTTTGTTGGCTTGCTCGTTTTTATATCAATGTGTATTCTTAAAAATATATTTCCTTTTTCTCTCCTTTGTTTTTTGTTTTGTTTTTTTCTACACATAAAATTCAAAAAAATATGTGAATTGTAGACCACAAATAATCTAGCTTTTCTTTTGGCATACACTGATGTATTCATTTTGACGATGCACATAAATTGAGCTTTTTAGTGACAAACACAATGAAAGAGACATTATAATCTTCTCAATATGGGACAAGAAATATGTATGTGTGATTGTGTTTTTAGTGCACTTATTATAACACAAACTAGGCTTGAAATAGGAGTGTTGTTGGAGCTTTCTAGTTACCCAGACTTTGTGTGGTGTGACTTTTTGTATCTGGGCAAATGGCAGGCTCAAGTGTCTTCCCATTGTCAGAATATTGTTTCACAAAACCAATCTTATTTGGACAACAGACAGTGGGTTTTTTTGTACTTTGAAAGCTTATACAGATCTGTTGTCAGGGATTTTGCAAAGGATAAAGAAATTATGTTGTAGCCTCTAAATGATTGTAGTATAACAAGTAAAATGAGAGTGAGAACCCAGAGGGTCCATATCTTAATTTATGTTGTATAATACTTAATAATTGAGGGTATAACCTCTGACAATTTTCCCAAAAATGTTGTATTACCTGTGCACTAGTATCCCTTGACTAATTAATAAAGGTTTCTTGACTAATTTGTCTTCTGTTTTGTTTGTGAGATATAACAATATGTTAATACAGGGGTGCCCAAAGTTTTTTTCCATGGAGGGCCAACCGCAATGCTGTTTTCCATGTAGAAAGACCAAATGCTAACATATATGATTAAATGTCCTTTAATTCCTGTGCTATTGAGTAGGACATGCTGTTTTGGTGTCCTTAGTAACTATTGATAGTCTATTCAGTGACAAATTAATCAAAATAGATACTTCCTTCTAAACATCATCTCGAGGGCCAAATTAAACTCCTTTGAGGGCCGAATTTGGCCTGCAGGCCCCACTTTGGGCACCCCTGTGTTAATATTAATGCAATATCTCAATATCTGTTTAAAGGGACTATACCTGATTGTTTTCCCCCTTGTGGAGTGACATTTGTTTTGTCCTCATTTAGAATATTGCTCAAACATTTGTGGAAATAATACTGTGCATGCAAATATAAAGCATTTATTATCAATTTCATGGTTTGCAGGCTAGTAACTATGACCCTAAAAAGTGACCCTGGCAGTTGTGAACTGTACTTATAAACTCATCTCTAAGAAGAATAGGGTTTTAGAAATATGTTAGCAAAGTTGTGATTGAGTCTGGACCACAACTATCAATTTATTTTACTCGCTCCCTGTTCCATTATGTTCATATTCTTAAAATTACAAAGTAAAAAGTTTAAAAAATAAATAAATGAAATATCAGGTATAGTACCTTTAAGTTATGCTCAGCTCAATGTATCATTTATATACTACTATCAATGTCTTCACATAATATGGCAAGTAGTAAACACATGGTTTGTTTACCACATTGTGCCATGTGTCAACCATTCATCATGGTGTCAATCAAACAGGAGGCCCATGCTCATGAATATGACAAACTACAGGATGAACAGCACTGATGCATTTTGGGAATTGTTGTGACTGTGAACGGGGTGCTGTCTGTACCCCTATCTCAGCAAATCAGAAACGCCTCCAACCCCCACAATGCCTCTGTGCTGTAGCTGCTAACTGTACCACACACCTGATTGTCAATAGAGTAGCAATGTCTGCTGTTAGCATAGGGGAAAGACGCTCGACTATGGACAATGAAGACAAAACTGCATGTGTGACTAGTAGGTAAGATGTTTTGCTGTTGTATGATTGACTCCACACTGTTAAAACCTCAGATCAGTTCTTTTAAAATACAGAAATAAGTGGTGAAGGCTCGAGCATCTTTACGGAAGCACGACATGTCACAAAGTGTGCTTTCAAGCCTCCTGCCACTGGATTCACAATTTCTCAAAAATAGTGACATCTGGCTCCATATACGCATTATTTATTACAATGTGGGCAGTTTTACTTTCACTGTTATTACTGTTGTCTGTTACTGTGTTATAACACTCTTTATCGCCACATTAGTACCACGAGGCGTGCCCCTGCATCGAAAACAATGATAGTAAGTTGTTATATTGCAGTCAAATGCGTCATTATTTTCCAAGTATAAAGTTTAGGCCTACTTACTAAACCTTTGCGAGTTTTGTCTCGCAATGACACGCTAAGTGCAACGAAATAAGCTAAGGACCAAAGCATGGCATGGTCCGAGCTGTAAGCTAGCTTTATGTTTCGTACATTATCCCCTTCCACGTGTACAGCAAGTGTCACCAAATAAACTGGATACTGAAATGGCCTTTGTTTATACACCAGTAATCTGCTTTTTCCTCACAATGCTCACAGTGATAGCTGCTATTGGGCAAACTAACCTCCACCAAGCCACAAGAGGGTGTTGCTGTATCAGTGACACTCAGCTGTGACTGTCAGCCCAACACACCCATGTGCCTTATGTACATGGATTTACACAGATATTACTCTTTATTGATGTATTAAATGATCCTGGAGTGAATATACTGATGCCACCACTAATATATTGTAACTAGTCCTCATACAGTGCGTTGTCACAATTGTCTTGGATTATTTTTCCCAAGCATATTTATGTACAATGTTCCTAGTTTCAAAAATGGGAATTTGGGTCACTTTGAAATGGTTATCATATCTTACCCTGTTACCTAAATAAATAGTAAATTAATAAATAGTATTGTCTTCCAAATGTGTTTTTAGTATTGCATAAAAATATAAAGGGGGACTGATCTTTGGTAATTTCTTAATGTATTTTTTGTTTGTTGCACAATAATTTAACTTGGACATGACTGGCATTTCTCTAAGTGAGTTGTGGAGCTGGATGTTTGACATAGCAACCCCTCCTGGCTTCTTATTTCTGTTGTGGGTTTCTTACTATGCAGCTGTCTTCTGCCCTTAAAGCGACAGAACCAAAATCTGGTATATCTTTCTTCCCCCTGTAGTTTTTTTAATTATTATTATTATTTTGAATTGTATACATTTAAACTCTTTTCGTGCACTAGTTCAGGTGTTGGCTCTTTATTATTGTATTTTGTTTGTTTTGCTGTAAAGGAAAATAGCCTGTGTTGTGATTGTGAAGTGGTGGAATAATGATTTGTTTGTCTGTTGCGGTGGTGACCCAGGAGGCGTGCCCTGGTATAATGTGTGTGTGTGTGTGTGTGTGTGTGTGTGTGTGTGTGTGCGCGCTCATGTTTGTGCGAGTTGATGTCTCAGCAGTCCTATGTGCCTTGCTCAGGGCTGTTCAGGCTGTCAGCTGATGAAGCACTGGAGTAGTGTTGGGTTTCATCATGCTGTTTATTCCTCGCTCTGCAGCTCTGGCTCGGTGTGGGACTCGCTGTTTCTCGCTGTTTGCGGTGGGTGTGTTCGCTGTGAATCTGACGTCTGTAAAGTCTGTTGCAAAGAGGAACTATCGGCCCCTGCTGCGAGGGCAATAGGCAAATACACTTTGCCCTTCTCTTTTCTCTTTCAACGAACGCCGGTGTCTCCTCGTCTTGAAACCAAATCAAATGTTGATCCAGCCACAGGGGTGCGGGGTATATTTGTGCCTGTCCTAAGCCTGGAAATTTTTTTTGTCAGATCACTATGCAAATCACGGCACATTCCGATTTTAAAGGAATGCAATGGTAAAGGAGTTAGTTTTTGTGTTGTGTTGTTGAGATAGTAGTCGACAAAGTGGTATAACAAAGAGATATGTATTAAATAATTGCTTTGCCTGTTTTCTTAGCATGAGTTTTCCGCAAGTAAGAGCAATTTGTAGTAGTAGTAGTAGTAAGTAGCATCACTACTTGTATACAACTTTCCCTGTCCTCTTCCTGAAGCCCTTCCTCTATGTTACCTCCAGTGACATATTGCGACACTCAGCCATCAGAGACAGATGACCCCCCTCCAGCCCCTGGCATGCGCATGTACGTGTGTGTTTATGACTGTGTACAGGCCAGGAGTGGGAAGGTCTGCCCTAACCTGCAGCTATTAATACCGGCTAATGAACATAATCTGCAGGCTAAGGCGATCCTCTTACATTTGTTGGCCGGGTGACCGAAGGGGAGGAGTAAACGAAAGCAGAGTGTGAAGGAAAGAGGAGGGAAAAAGCTGTGCCCTTAGTTAGACCGTGAGCGTACAAGTCGCCGTGCTAAGCCCGGGCTGCCTTCTTCTTCTTCTCCGCCCCGTCTGTCTGCCTATCTCCTCCACACTGCTCTGCTCAATGGAAAAGAAAACAAAACTGATGTTCAAAGTTTCGTTTCTCACCCATGCTGACCCCACTTTACACTGTCCATAGTGTTGTCTAGATATCTGTGGATGGGTTGCTCCAAAGTCATTTACGCCCATACACTCCATTATACTTTTCTTATTGGCAGAATTATAAGACTACAATACAACTTGCGAGTACACGTTCTTTTTCTTCAGTAATGAACTGTCTACCAGCGTACTCCGGCGCTAGAATATCGGGCTGTTGGACACTCCGATCTGATGGCAGGTAAGTGACTAACATACAGTATTTTGATGATCATTTGACTCTTTTTTCCCTATGTCTACTGTCTCATGTTGTGCTTGTGTGAGTTGTTCAAAGGAAGGAGGGTTGACTGTCTGCTCTTGGATGTTTCTGGTAGTTTGTCACTAGAGAACTACTGCCTGTGTCGTTGTTGGACTTGTTACTCAACAGCAGACACCGACCATAGCGCTGTATCTGCACTGTCATGGTTTGCTTTACATGTTTCTGATTTTTATGGCGGGACAGAATGGAGTTTGAAGATGACACTGCTATCTAAGCGCTAAAGCTACTGCCGTGGACGATGAATGGTTGCTCCTTGTTTTGCTTTCCAGTGATGTCCCCGCTTAATTTCAGATGGATTGGAATCGCTGTGGCTTGGGCATAATTTGCACTTTTGTAGTCATTTTAGCAAAGCGCTGGGGTACAATGTCAAAATGAACTGACAACTGCACAAATTGTTTTGTAAATACAGTACTAACCTATTTTACTCATGGGTAAAGATTGCTTTGGGCAGTTGGTATTAATGAAGTTCTACCAAACATTGTGGTGATGAGGCTCTTTGGAATGTTGTAATTACCTTCATGACTAGAATGATGATGAGAAAATATTGGCAAGAGTTTCAGTTTGACACCAAAACTCTTGCCAATATTAAGTTTTCATTTTGACATTTTGTTATAATAATTTGTGCTTTGAATAAGGGTATGATTCAGCATCGTCAACTCGAGCTAATCTTTTACAGCTCCCGGGTTTGGCTTTAACTGATAAGTCCGTTGCAGCCTGCTGTACCTCATGTTTTCCCCAGCACTAGCCTCTAACCAGGCTCAGGTGGTTCTCTGATAAGATAAACACATGTACTCTTCTTGTTTGCTTCACTTTTGACCCTTCACCTGGGCAGGTTTATGGGTTCGCACATAAAGATGTGCAAGGCACGGGAGATAGACAAAGAAGCAGTGTTTTACAGTAGTTCCAATCACAATGGCCTCTGGATTTTTACAGTCACCGCTGGGTGAAGTGTGTATTTCTCGCGTGCTCCAGTAAGTTTGCTTACAAAGTGATGTATATTTCAACCAAAGACAAAACTTAATTTCTTTTAAAATTTTTATTCATGACTTGCTTTTTCTAATGACATAAAGCATGAATACCTGGTAAAGCCCTGGATGTACTGTGTGAATACTCCAAAAAAAAACCTGCAATGCTAAATACCAGTTTGTCACTTCTTTTCTAAATTTTAGTCTGAAGCATTTCCTTGGGGCATTCTAGCTGCAGTCTCTTTTGTAATGTCTAAAACCAATGTGTTTGACTAACAAAAGGTTGTTCAATATTGAGTGTTGCAATAGAGGCCAGGCGGTTTCACAATTATGTATTATTTCTTTCTTTCATAGCCTTTCAAAAAATGTTAGATGTCACTCAACTTACTTACTGTATATGACATAAACTCCGCACCCTGCAGCTAACATTGCACTATCACACTTCTACAGAATTATTGAACTTTAGTCATCACTTTTGGCTTCATACTGACTAAACCACACAAGCTAAACACAGTAACAATACATCTTTCTAGCTTTTGTCTTGCTAAGTCATAACATGCCCAAAGCATAGTTTGTTTGTGAGCCGGGAACTTTGTTAGTAAAAGCAGGCATCGAGCACCAGAGCCACAATGTGAAGCAGCAACACATGTATTTAACTTGGCTGACATGGGCCCACTTGTGTGCACATGTAGAAGAAAATCCACTCAGTTGATGTTGTTTTTGTTTACCCATAGCCAGGATTAACACAGGGAAAGACATCTGACATAAGCCCTGCGGTTAATGCAAATGACTGAAGCAGATGATTAGTGGTGGCATCCCGGCCAAGGTCCAGGAGAGCTGATACTGCTGCATGAAGTGATGTTGGTGTTTTTCTGTGTCCACAGTGGTAGTGGGGAGGGATCACTCGACAGACTGCTCCCCTCTGTCAGCACAGGTCTGTCCCCAAGGAAAAGGACCACGAGCCAGTGCAAGTCTGAGCCCCCACTGCTGCGCACCTCCAAAAGGACCATCTACACAGCAGGACGCCCACCCTGGTACAATGAACATGGGGCACAGTCCAAAGAGGCCTTTGTCATCGGTAAGGCCAAGACTTTCATTATTGATGAACCATTATTTTAATATTATAACACTTTGGCACCAACAATTTTGTTGTAAACTTGGCGTCATTTTTAATGTTTTCTCATGCCTCATAGTAAGATGTCAGTGAAAAAAAAGTATAAAGATATAATTAGCATACTGTAATGTACTCTGTACTGATATTAGCTCTAGCCACTTGTTTGGCTGGATGTGAGCAAGCCGGTACAAACAAATGTAAATGTACTGCACATTGTTAAAGGTTTATTAGCCTCCCAGCCAAACAGGTCTGTCTCTACCTGCCTGCTTAGTGCTGACTTGTAAATGGCTGCCCTGGGCATTTTGGCTGCACTTAACACTGTTGTTTCCAAGGTTTGTTCCCATTAAGATCAGGCCGTAATGCATTCTGTTTATACCACTGTTTGTCTCAGGCTTGTGCGGTGGTAGTGCGTCAGGAAAGACCACAGTCGCCAGAAAAATTATCGAAGCACTGGATGTTCCCTGGGTTGTGTTACTTTCAATGGATTCATTTTACAAGGTTTGTGCATCATATTTTACAGTTGCACCAGCACCTCTCCACAAAATACCAAACGTTCATGCAATGTCCAGCAAAATTTACAATAATATAAGTCCCAAGTGGTATTATTTTTCTATAGTTCCCAAACCTTGATAAAGAAAGAAAGACATGATTCACTTCGGAAAGCTTAAAGAAGACAGTCACTAAAATAATGCACATAATTATGTAATGTAAAGTGCAGAGAGTCTCCACTGTTGCCCCTTTTACATACACCCATATTTTTATTATGTAATCCTGTCACCACCTGACAGCAGCAGCACAGACTTTGGGGGCGGGGTCTAACGGTGACCGATGATATTACCACCTCCAGCCAGCGGCACTTTACACGACACTCTTCACAGGCTGCCATTTCCAACATTACTACGTCTATGTAACTATTACAAACATGCATATTCCATTCAACGCACATCTTAATCTTCATTTTCATGTTTACGTTTCATTTTATATATAGTTTTTCTGTTCATATGAGTGGGGGTAGGAGCAGTTAGCTTACCTTCCTGCGGCACACGCACACACGCATGACTTGACCCAGACGTCACAAGGGCACAAGATGTTTACTAAATTTAGTTTTCCACGATTCAGTTCCTCTTTCAAGTTTTATAGCCGTGTCACTGACCACTAATTTGATCCCATGGTATGCAAGAATATTACTGTTTGCCTTAGTACAATTCAGATCCATACAATACAAGAAAAGTACTCAAAACATTGGACATACAGTATATCCTGTAAATAAATAAATAAAACACTCACACATGTTTTTCAAGAAGAAGTACATGGTATAAATAACATTACAGTTGGTAGAAAGGTGTATCTGCTTTTGATGCCGTTATTCTGTAATTGCAAATGATTGTTTTTTATTTTATTTTGTTGGCAGGTTTTATCCGAAGAAGAGCAGATTCTCGCAGCCAGCAACAACTACAACTTTGACCACCCAGACGCCTTTGACTTTGACCTGCTCACGCACACGCTGCGCAAGCTCAAGAAGGGAAAGAGCGTGAAGATCCCCGTGTACGACTTCACCACACACGGGAGGCAGAAGGACTGGGTAAGGAGGACTACTGCGGGGGGCTTGTAAGTTAACGAGTGCCGTTGGGGTTACTGAAATTTAATTTGGCTTTCTCTATTATCCAAAGAGCATTTTAATCTCGCTCTCGTGGAATTTAGGATCACTCTGCTGCAAATGTCCCTCTCTCAGTGGCAGCTGGCTGACCTTCACCGCATTTTAACTTGTGCAAACATTTAGCCACTGCCCGTGATTTCTGAATTTCTAAATTTACTTTACACAATTTTGGAACACTCTGGAAAGACTATATAAATGAAAAGGCAGTCTTTGCTACTTAATGCTGTTGATACACTGGGAGCCGTGCAAAATGGGAGATGAGAGATACAAGTTTGTGCTAAACTGGTGCCAAAATCTGGTGAGATTTTTGTCTGTCGTGAACACTAAAAGGCTACAGAGAAAATCAGATTTGCGCTACTAATAATACAAATGGGGTAACACTTTGCAATTATAGCACCTCGCTTTGTAAACCAGGCCCTGATATTGTCACAGTTAGGGCTGTACCTTTTCTCATTCTTCTTTAGCTGATAGTCGGTTATGTACTATCTCGCTGCTTGTTATACACGCACCTCGCCACTCTTAATGAGAACTCTCAATGAGAACTCTTAAAGGCCCTATACCTGTTTTTTTCCTAGTAGTGGATTGCAAACTAAAAAACATTTGTGAAAATAATACTGTACATTTAAAAATAAAGCATTTATTGTCCATTTCATGGTTTGCAGGCTAGTTTTCTAGCATTTCTGTGACTGCAACCCTAAAAAGTGACCCCGCCAGTTGTGAAATGTGCTTATAAACTCATCTCTAAGAAGAAACAGGATTTTGAATGTGTTAGGAAAGTTTGGAATGGGTTTGGACCACAACTATCAATTTATTTTACTCGCTACCTCTTCCATTATTTGTAATTAAAAAAAATCAGGTATAGTGCCTTTAATGCTGAGCCGCGGTCAGCTGTTTGTGGAAAACACAACAGTGTGATGCGGAGTCCAGCTGATGACACATGCACCTTCCCAAACACCTCTCAGAGCGAGTGAGTCCGCTGTGTAAGCGTGTGCACTCCCCAGCATGTTTGTGCCTCACATCTTTCTGTGTGATTCATGGGCGTTAGATGGAGGACATGCAGTGGTAACATGAGTGCTTACATACTCTCTTACTCAGGTCATGTGATTGCTTTATGTTGTGTCACCCACGGGGAACACACCAGGAAACATCTAAAGACCTTCCCCTGATCTCATTCACATGTGAATGGCAGAGGATGGAGCAAAGCCCGACAGAGACAGAGCATGTAAAGGCAGGGCTTGTCTATTTTCTCAGACATCTCCTACAGCCCGTTCACTCTGTGCTTAACATGGTCCTCCGCCTCATCACTGTGTGCCGAATATGTATCCCTCCGCCGTTGTCATTACACCGAGGGATATGTTTAACATGGGCCTGTCATATTTTTGTTTACGCCCGGGCTGGCTTTGTATTACCTCCTCCTTGAATGATACAGAGATTATTTGATTTAGCTGTGGTGCTTTTAAAAGGATGAGCCTGTACTCGCTGGCCGTGTCGGCAGAGGAGGAAGGACAGGTGCGCGCTGTGAGAAGCGTGAAGATGCAGACTGTAACTGTCAGTCAGTGTCCGCTCGTTAGAAGAGCTAAAGTGTCGCCAAACTTCAGAAATCTTGTGAAAATGCTACAAAACGTTATATAGAAGTCTAAACTTGTAAAAAGGAAGTTCCTGCAGAAGTGCACACAGTAAAGCTGACTCACATGACATCACAAGAGATTTTAACCAGTTACATAATTAGTAACTGTTAACCATGAACACCCCAGTCATAATGCGATTTCTTCCCAATGAAATGTATTACGTTTGTGTAGTTTATGCATAATCCTGTTACATTCTGTTTAAAATGACCCACAGCTGTACTTTCCAAACTGTGGGCTTCTTTAGCTGGTGTGCAGGGTCATCTGCAGTTTTAGACTATTCATTTTAAACAGGTCATTTCATTTATGCCATAGCTAGGTATTTGTCTGGTTTAGACATGGAATACCCATCATTTAGGTGGTACTTGGTGTGGAAGGTTTCAGAAACTGTAGTCAATTATTATGCGCTGTACGTAAACACTATTGTAACACTGTGTAATTTGTGTTGACAACAGAAAACTGTATATGGAGCCAGTGTTGTTATCTTCGAGGGAATCATGGCCTTTACAGATAAAGAGCTGCTGCAGGTAAGGTTAATGCCCTCTGGCATTTTCTGCTGCCCAAGAGGAACCTGTAATCTTTGACATTTAACAAGTTACAAGTTGAACACCTGAGCAATGTGAACCATTGGAAAAATCTTGTTGAACTAAAAATGCTCAAGACATTTTTAATAATGTAGCAGTGTTTCCCATTAATAACTATTAGAGACTATGGCGGCCCCCCATGGTCTCATTTTTTCCATCATGTTCATCAAAAACCAGCTAAGAAAGACATTTGGATTGGAAATTACACTTCATGTGCTTCTTGTCTGAACATAAACAAATAGCATTAAGTATACTGACTAAAAATTGGATTGCTAAGATAAAATATCAGTACAATGTTATCCTATGTTATTTCTTTATAC
The DNA here is from genome assembly GCA_900303255.1 of Lesueurigobius sanzi. Classification (NCBI taxonomy): domain Eukaryota; kingdom Metazoa; phylum Chordata; class Actinopteri; order Gobiiformes; family Gobiidae; genus Lesueurigobius; species Lesueurigobius sanzi. The sequence continues at coordinate 8,012 of OMNZ01029212.1, read as the reverse complement.
TAATAACTCTATTCCCAAATCTTTATGTTTTGTTTCTTAGATTACCATTTGACTTACAGTGACGCCGCAATTTCCCTTGTGGATCAATAAAGTTTGTCTAAATCTAAGTCACAAAATGAATATTAGACTAAATGATTTGCAGATCCACCATAATCTCTTTCAAATTAGTTGGAAACACTGATGTAGTCAATCAAAATAACACTCAGTTGGGACATTTCTTTTTAAAACTGCTGGTCGCACAAAGACATTAAACGTGTTTCTCCTGTAGCTTTTGGACATGAAGATCTTCGTGGACACAGACTCGGACATACGGCTGGTGCGGCGCCTCAGGAGGGACATCACAGAAAGAGGCCGAGACATTGAAGGAGTTATTAAACAGTACAACAAGTATGTGAAGCCGGCCTTTGAGCAGTACATCGAACCGACCATGAGGCTGGCGGACATCGTGGTCCCCCGAGGTGCGCAGTACTTTACTGTCAGATCTACTTCTTTTATCAATATTTAAACACATAACCTTTGTCCATATGCACTGACCATTTGCTCAAGTAAAACCAAAACTTAATTAAGTTGCAATATTTATTTCTGACTATTGGGTAAATTTCATTATTAAACTGTTTATATTAGGGCTGAAACTACTAATCAATGTCATTGTCAACTATTTTAATAATCGATTCATCGTTTCTAGGATATACAGACTCAAAATTAGAAGAACAACAGAAGATTTTTTTGTGGAAAAAAAATATATTGTCACTAAAGGCATTGGTTATAGATGTTTTTTTGCAAATATTTTAGCTTTGATTGTTTCAAATATGAGATAAATCTCAGACCATAATCTAATCAGAGCAGAAAGAGGACTCTCTCACTTTCACAATCTCAGACTGAATTTTAGAAGTTCTTAGCTTTCAAATGAGGAATGACATGTGAAACTTGTACAAAGAGCATCCTATAGACATTACCTTTAAGTTTACTCTATCAATCTGTGTAAGTTCTCAGTCAAGCAAAGATTCTTCAGTCTTCATCTGTACTCTGTATGTCAAGGGTAGGGCGACGTCTGGGGCTCTAAGATTTCCTCAAGCTTTTTGCACCAACCGATGAATGGATTACCTAAGTATTTGTTAGTGGCCGCCCTAGTAAGTGAGCTAAAACTCATGAGACTAGTTTGTTCAGTAAAATAAGGTGTGTTGAAATCTAAAGAGTTTGTTGGAAATAGAAAAGGTTGAATTGTTATTATAATGAAAGTAGAAATACTTGTGTGTGTGCGTTCTTGCGTATCTAAGAGGTTATGAATGGCAGCACAAAGACTTCAAGACCTTTTAGAACTAATGGCAAATAATTACGTGCTGCAGTCTGTAAGTACTGTATATATCAAACAGAATCTACTATGACTTGTATTATGACAAATTCACATGTTTTAAGCCTAATGGTACAAATTCATGACTAAGTAAGGAGTGTGCTTGGTTTGACATCTGAAAGACTCATGATCCTATACTTTCTGTTTTAACAGGTGGTGGAAATATGGTTGCTATTGATTTAATTGTGCAGCATGTCCACAGTCAACTTGAAGAGGTAAGAGGCACACACACAAACAGGTTAATTATCAACACCACTCTGTATCTTACACTGTTTTATTCAGCGTTCATGACTGGGCCAAACACTTTCACCCATCATTTATTCCTGCTGTTTATTATTGACAGGACTCAAATCCACAATATTCCACACTCTAATACGCCCTCTAGTGGGCATCTCAAAGACGTCAGGTTGTACTGAATATTACAGTGAAGCTGTTCCATCAGCCATTATTTAAATCCCTGTCATCGCTAAAATCAAGTCAAGCAAGTCTTCTTTTTTATTTATGATAACTAATTAGCCTATGTTGTAAAACCACATGAAGGGGTATTGGAGCCTCCCGTAGATCTGAAAAAGGCCCTCCAGCTACACAAATGTATTATAGTTGTGCTCAAAACTTTCATTTCATAGAATATGAATGATAACACAAAAGCCTTCATTTCACTCCTGCTTAGTGGTTGCCTGAAGCTATTTATTGTCAACGCTTTTCAACTAGAAACTAGCCAAATGTCCCAGATCTAAAGTTTACGTATGGTGCAGAGTGTCCAGTGTTGTCAGAGAGTCCTGTATTTCAGCTGAAGTGAGTTTTTCTTTGCTCCTGAACAGTTTTCCTGGCAGTTGTTGAAGGTCATGTAAACGTTAGATCAGAGACATTTGAGTAGTTTCTGTTTCATTATGATTTCAAAAGAGTAAACTCAGTTCTTTGACAATAAATGGCTTCGCACAACCACTAACCATGAGTGGAGAAAAGTATGTTTGTGTTATCATTCACATTCTATGAAAAATGGCCAAAAGATTAAAAGGGAAAATGTAAACTTATGAGCTCAACTATACATTCAAAACCATGTGTAATGTTTATAGACCTGGATTTACTGTAGACTACATATTTTAAAGTTGTATTTTACATAAATACTTAAATTCAAAATCATTTCTTTGTGTACTGTATGTGTTTGATGTGTAGACTGCTCTTGGGGGTCCCCTGCAGTTCCTCTGAGGAACCCCAGGGGGCCTCATACCCAAATCTGTATTTCAGTCCAGCTGCATAAAATATTTTTGGGCCTAATATAAAATAAAGATTAAAGATATTGATTTCAAATACCATATTTTCCAGACTATAAGTCGCACCGGAGTACAAGTTGCACCAGCCAAAAAATATATAATGAAGAAGAAAAAAACACATATAAGTCGCATTTTTGGGGGGGAATTTATTTTACAAAATCCGAGACCAAGAACAGACGTTTTATCTTGAAAGGCAAGTTCTAATAATAACAACAGAATAGAGAACAACAGGCTGAACAGATGTACAGTATGCTAACGTAACACACTGATGGTTATTCAGCTTCACGAATCATAAACAACAAACTGAATAGGTGTCTGGTATGTTAACGTGACATATTAAGTATAAGTCACAGGACCAGCCAAACTATGAGAAAAAGTGTGACTTATAGTCCGGGAAATGCGGTAGTTACCAATTGCTGCCCATGGCACATGGGCCCACACACACACACACACACACACACACACACACACACACACACACACACACACACACACACACACACATCGATATCTTATGGATGCTGTCTCACTGTCTTGTCACTCTCCCTCACACACTGCCCGCCCACGGCCCAC
>OMNZ01029202.1:0-23089 GCA_900303255.1 Lesueurigobius sanzi | reverse complement strand
ATTTGTGTTATCATATCATTCATATTCTCTGAAAAATGGCCAAAAGATTAAAAGGGAACGTAAACTTATGAGCACAACTGTTTTCTTTATTTTCATGACTATTTACATTGTAGATCCTCATTGAAGGCATCAAAACTATGAATGAATACATGTGGAGTTATGTACTTAACAAAAAAAGGTGAAATAACAAAAACAAAAAAACATGTTATAAATAGCCACCCTTTGCTCCAATTACTGCTTTGCACACTCTTGGCATTCTCTCGATGAGCTTCAAGAAGTAGTCACCTGAAATGGTTTTCACTTCACAGGTGTGCCTTATCAGGGTTAATATATATATATATATTATTAATATAATATATATATATATATATATATATATATATATATATATATATATATATATATATATATATTGTAAATGAGACATTGAGTCTCAAGGGATAGCTAAACCTGTATAAATAAAGGATTATTTCAATTTACCCCTAAAAGTATATTTTTTCAAAAACTGCAACAAATTGGAACAGCTATGAAGATGAGAACCTGCTCTGTTTGAGGGTGTAGTACGATCTAAAATGCATTGAAGCGTTTCAATTGTTTCAGAATCAGAACATGTAAAATGTGAATAAACAAATAATAAACCTTTATTTATTTATTCGGGACATTGCATGCTATGTTATGAAAGAATTCACAAAAGGATCCAACGGCCATCTAATTGAACCAGTTCTTAGTTCAGTTTGTCATCTTGCTTGATTGATTCTAAACATAAAATCATTTGACGAGATGAGTACTTTACTCTCTGCTCTGGAGCCCCCTAGTGGCTGCCAATGTGTTCTGCATGTACGTGTCTTAGCACATAGAAACGGCCATTTGAGTAAGACTGCTCTAATGTGTGGACAAATGAGGAGAGCAGGAATTGTGCCAAAATGTGTGAGAAATGTCTGTCCAAGGTGTCTTCCCAATTATCCTTCTGGTATTGTTTTTGCCATATGCAATGCAGTGATGTCTTCTCCTTATGTCATACCTCCAATTTGGTGATCCCAATCTGTGCTGCACTAGGCTAACCACCACCAGCCTGACCCACCCATTTATAGCCTTTATATGGCAACTGACTATTTTATCTGCACTCTTTGCTTTTAACTAAATTTTACATAATGGAGATTATTTATTTATTTAGAAAATGTGTGTGGCTTACTTTTAATTTCAAATTTAAAAAACATTCCTCATGTTCTGTAAATCATTTTTAATTGCTTTGTGAACAAATTGTGCAAACAAATCCCTCATCCTTGCCTTTTCCTCTGCCATCAAAACAATGTTTAAGATTTGTTACTCTACAATTCAATGTAAATTCTGAATAAAAGGTGATAACCTGATAAGCTTTATATTCCCCTCTTTTCACATGATGCAACCATGTTACATGTGTCGCATGATACATGAAAGTGCTTATATACCACACATCACGATCAAACATTGTTTGTCACAAGATTGTGTATGAAAGCTACATGTATATAAGTAATTGAATAGTCTTAGCTTACATTACAATTATGCATACACTATGATGCATAGCTGAAATACAGCAGGCTTGTGGAAATATGTATACTCTATTCTCAAAACTAACCAAACTCTTGACCCAAAGCATTTGTTAAAAAAACATTTTAAATGTTTACTAATTTTCAATGTTGATGCACATCATTGTCAACATGTCTTGCAGGTCACAGCCTCTGCACTGCTGTGGGCCGCAAAGATCAAAAGATTATCAGAGCTTTACATGGTAGCCTCATTGTCATGCCTCTTTTTTCCTTTTAACCAACCATAAATGATTTTTTTAGACATTTGTATTTTAGGGACACGGCCTTTTGGTTGTGCACAGCTCTCAACAACTGAGTGGTCTTCAAAAAGAAAGAAGAAAAACTATCTGCATATTGGCATTGTGTGTGGCTGTGCTCAACTGATCAAAGAGCTGTGGGGGTCCCAGAGCAGTGGGCTGGGGTGTTCCGAATGGGAACGAGAGCAGACTGATGCTACTCAGGCTACGCTTAAGTATCTCATTAAATGTCACAAGGTTAATCGACTTTTGGTTGTCATGACTTAGCCCTGTTTTAGTAGTTCATCAACTTCTCACATTTTGATGATACAGCTTCCAAACTCATTCAGCAAATGACAGAATGGGCAGACAGAGAAGATGCTGAACAGTGTAGCATTGTTTGTTTGGAAATTAGAAACTCAATTATCTGAAAAAGGTATGTCCAAATAATAATGTATTGATTTTCTGGAGACTCAAACATGCTTTACATTGCATTATTTATTCACTCCATGCATGGTGATGGTAAACTACTTCAGCAACAGCTGCCCTAGATAGACTGACTGAAGTGAGGCTTCCAATCTGTGCCAATGGCCCCTCCGACCAACACCAATCATTCACTCTCTCACACACTACATTCACATTCACAGTTAAACCACAAAGCATTTGAATTATTATTTATTATTTTATTATTGTGTTGTTAAACATTGAGATCTGACATACAGTATGTGATATAGGAGAGTAGATCGAAGGCACATTTGCTGTTTTTTAAAGGCACTAAACACAAAGGAAAGCTGGCTTGCCTAGCTCCCTTATTGCCTATGTTTTTATTTGTTTAACCATAAAAGTTCTGCTTTTTGATTAGATAATTGGCAGTGGTTGGACATAAGAACCAATACATCGACAATTGCAATTGTTTCCTATTATGATGTGAGAAAGATAAGATAGTTCTTTATTGATCTCAAAGATGTAAGCTCTGGTAGTGGTGTGTTGTATTGATGCCCTTGATGTCCAAAAAGATTTCTCCTCTCACTCTGGAGATAATAAGCTTATCTTATCTTATTAACATCACTACTTGATTCAGAACATGTTGACCTCCTATTTGAGAAACAAGGTTTCTGAAAGGTAATTTTTTTTTTTTTTTAATCCTACACAGCCTACCCAACTTGCTTATGCCAGGTTTTAATCCTTTTGTAATTATGGCATTGGGTAATATCTGTGGAAAGTATTAATCTTAGTTTTCCTTCAGTGTCAATTTAATGAAAAAATGTTTGATTCTTTCTGACTCACTCATTTCTCATTGGTGTACCATGGTTGGTTTACCATGGTTGGTTTACCTACAAATTGTATGAAGCGTATATTGTTTAACAGATATGTACCCCCTGGCATATGTTAATGATTATCTTTGCATAGGCAGGCTACTATTTGTATACTTGCATTGAAGAAGATAAATATGCAAAAATGGTTGGTTTACCTCCATAGTCCACACCCAATAGGAAGTAAAATAAATAAATAAACTAGGCACAAATGAGCTAAACCTGAAGTATTATTATGTTGACTATGTTTTAGTGACAATTTTGACATATGACAATATGTCATATGCAATTTAAGTGCTTTAAACATACAGGAATGTACACTCTGAGAGTTAACAAAGGTTAAACAGACTATCCGCTCCACTCTTTACTACTGGCACTGGGACCCAATTTCCAAGTTACGTCACTGGAATTAATATGAGAATACAGGAAAAAGTCATCAAAAAGCTTCATACTAATGATATGCAAGTAATTATTTCAAACATCACGTCACTACGTTCTGTACGTCGCAGCGCAACGTGCATTGCGTTATGAGCCCAATGCCATTCCTGTCTCCTATCCTGTAGTTATAAAAAACGATATTATTAGCGTTTTTTTGTTCCAATGAACTGTCTGCTGAAATGAGCCACCACAGAGAGCATCTGCCGTGGTTGTGGACCGTGGTCTTGGATCATCATGCACTTGGCTCAATTGCCAGAGGACGTCTTTTACCACATCCTTGGTTATTTGGATTACAGATCCCTCAGCCGCTTCTCTCAAGTTTGTAAAAGTATATACAGTTTTGTTAACCGTGACATTGTGTGGAGGAATATTGCCAAAGATTTTTTGAACACTGGAATTAATCGTAATGGAACTGATCGGTGAGTTTTGTTGAAGTGTCTACACTACTAGTAGTAGCTAGCTAGCACATTAGCTTCACCAGCAGCTCTATTTTTGTTTACTCTCAGGAGTAAGCTGAGTTTTAGCTATGGTTTTAGCCACAGGACGTGAGTGATTTGAAGTTAAAAGGTTTTGTTCTCGCCTTTACCACACATTGTCTAAAGTAAACAGTACACCAGACTTGAGCATGGCATCAAAATAATAATATAGCTACTTTATTGATCCACGTAGGGAAATTCATTCAATGCATTTGACCCTTCACTGCCGTTGGGGCAACCCGTCAGGACCTGTGGGCAGCCGTGTTGACACGTATCTATGGCACAGGCTGAGGTTTTACTTAGGGTAACAAGTAATCATGTAAAAATACTTTCATAACAATGGCTGCCTTGTTAAACAACTATTACCATAAAGTTGTTTGTAACAACTACTTCGGCTGACGGCAACATCCTGTTTTTTTTTTTTTTTTTTAACTACAAATCATTGCATATTCTCTGTTACAGATACCCCAATATTCTTCTCAAAGAGAGGGTGAGGACAGCCCAGAACTGGTTTTATGGTGTTTGCAGAACGGACACCCCTATTAGATGGAGAAAAAAGTAAGACCTCTTGCTCTTGGATTAACAATTTACTGTCAGTGCTTTTTATGTTGTTAGAGGCTGCCTCTGTATAATCAACCTAAAACATGCACACTAGAATAATGGTTTTGAAGGCTCTCAGTTGGATTTATCCTCCAGAGAGGTATTCTGTCCTGACCATGAACCTTGCTCGAGATCTGGAGATAGGTGTCCCTTGGGAGTCGCACTCTGGTCCTGACAGACTTACCTTTATGTACTACAACTTCATATACAAGAGCAAAAGTAGTTGATCTGTTTTCTTGATCAAATCATAAATCAGTGTAAGCAGACTCTGGCCAATTGGTCCCTGTCAGAGCACTAAACTTTATGTTCCTCCAATCTACTGTATGTATATATCATTTAGTAGTAATTCAGGAAGAGCTTGTGCATGTCCTATACATACACAGGAATCATTTGCATAATTTCAGTGGTTAAATTGTCTTCACTGTGCTCTTCATGACTTCATAGACCTCAGCCTCGCAATAGGTCAAAGTGAATGGTTGGTGGTGGTCGGAGGGGCTGAATGGCAGCCTCGATTCTGTCACCACTGAGTATGGTGTGAATGAATTATGTCTGTAGCTTGGTAATCAGGCTTGAAAAGTACAAAAAGTCCAAGCTATTGTTTTATTCTTATGGAAATTGCTTATATGGTATGCATACAGAATAGTTCCTGTGTCCAGCTGTTGTATTACAACAAAACTGGGACACAGATTCTAGATTTGACTTATTTTACATGCAATGTTATGAAAAATACAATGAAGTACTGTCTATTATCAAACTGATATGATTATGTAATAGCACTTAATGTTGATATTTTCTATCTCAAATCCATAATGTTTGACCATAATCCCAAAACCTACAGCTCTGGAAAAAATGAAGAGACCACTTAAATTCTTTCTGAAATCAGCATCTCTACATGTTTAACAGCCATTTCATTCTAGTGTCTGTTGAATTCCAATACAAGCACAGTAGTTGGCAGTAGAGAAACTAAAATGTTTAAAAAATGTGAAACTAAAATGTTTATTTTACTCAAACACATACCTATAAATGGTAAAATCAGAAAAACTGATCATTTTGCAGTGGTCTCTTAATTTTTTCCAGAGCTGTATAATACTATATTATGAGTACACCAAAGAAAATTCCTAGTCTGTGAAACCTTCATTGGCAATGGCAATAAACTCTATTCTGATTCTGATTCTGATATTGTGTAAAGTTTGACACAGAGGCTTAGAGGAGGTGTGCGATTGTTGCTACGGACTGATTATATTTAAACTGATGTGTAGTATTACATGTATTTTCTCTGTCCCTTAGCCTGTTGCCATGGCTGCAGATGGATGGGAATATACTTTTTCTGTCTCAGGCTGCAGAGATCCGAGCTCATCGTGTGCATCAAGATGGCAAGAAGCCTCTGAGCCAGCCATTTCAAATCTTCTCTGGTCACACTGATGATGTGTGCCGTTTTGTTCTTAACAACTCGTATTTAATCAGTAGTGGAAGGTAAGTTAAGATGGAGTGTCTATTCTGGTGTCATCTCCTGCCAATAACAATATCATCACTGAGAAATTCCATTCATATCTGGGTCATATTTAATATTACAGTGTAGGCTTTTCCCTGACACTGAGACATGAGCTCAGCTTTTGTATTTTCTCAGCTTTCTTCTGAATTAATCAATTAATCAAAATCTATTTATATTGCACTTTCATTAAAAAAAAAGCAAGACAAACACTGTTTTTAAATTGTGGCTGTGTGGTGCTATCCCTGTGTTTTTCAGCGATGGAACAATTGTGGTCCACAGCAGGAGAAGTGGCACTCAGACCAGGCTGCCAGGGCACAGCCAGGAAATCAACTGTCTGGATTCCAGAGATAAACTCATTATTAGTGGATCCAGAGACGCAACTGTCAAGGTCAGAGAGCACAGAGCCCTGGAAACACTATCTTTATTACAATTACATCCACTTAAACACTTAAACGTATTATTATTTTTTTTATACAAGTCATGTGATTTACTCTACAGTCGATTTGTATTTTCATTATTCTGTCACCATAAGCTTTAAATATAATTTTGACATAGATCTGAGTCGACAGACCTCCTCACACACTGTGATTATACAGTATGTAATGATCTTCAAGATTGACAGCTTTGGAATAATTATTTCCAACATGGCTCTGTTTTGTTGAAGACTTCTAAAGTTAAGGATGCAACTACGTTTCATTGAGTAAAATGTTCTCATCAGAAATCACACCACAATTATTGTTTTCTGGTTGAAATTTAATGAACTGGGACAGCAAGACACTGTTGGAGCTGTGAACAAACATGGAGTAAACCAATGAGACATGCGAAGGACATGGCTTTAGCAAGGCTAGACAAAAGAGGCTAAGTTGAGTAATTATATCTCTGTTACAATAAGATAGCTAAATGTAATGTTTACCTGGTCATTTTAGGGTGAACTGAGAGAAAAACTCATGGTAGTTCAGGAGCAAGCTGTCTTCGTCATGTACAATTGTCTTCAATCAGGCGAAGAAAACGAATGCTCAATACTTCCAAACTGTTTTACTGCACATTATTTATGTATAAGTACAGTATAGTGTCATAGACGATGCCAATCAAGTCTGTATTTCTGTTTCAGGTTTGGACATTGACGTCAAGCTCTCCTAGAAAAACAATTTCAACATTCGACAGAGTCTGGTCCATTGCCATCGACCCTTCTGTCAGGTAAGGTTGTTTTCACAATAGCTTTGGCATTGGGATTCAGATTGGCACAAGTTGGTTTCCAGAATGTAATGCTGAGACAGACACATGCTTTATGGTGCTTTATGGCACAGGGTGGTTGTATTGCTCTCTAATGGCAGACCAGCTTCTTTATTTTTGGAATGTCACCAGTTGGTCACAGCATAAGGCCTAAACAAGAGACTTAAGGAATTTGGTATGCTGTACCACAAGCCATGTGTCTCTCTAAAAGACAAACACCTTGTGGGGGGTGTCATGAAACACTTGTTTTCAATTAAGTTAAGTTAATATCAAGTCAATTTATTCTGAGGCCAAGTTGATGGAAAACTCTGGGTGTTTTGACTGCTCTTATCTTGCGTCATGTTTTATTGTATCCGGTGTCATATGGCTGAATATTCAAATTTATATTGATAGTGTGAGAAATATTTTTGCCTCTTTCCTTGAAAATAAACAATGCAATGAGAGTACGAAAGCTAAACAGCTGTTGTCAGACGTCGAGAGCTTAGACTGAACATCTTAAGATACAAACTTTAGGCTTTAAAGTCACAGGAGGGCAGCAGAGAGATTCTTTCTGTAATGAACTTCTATAGAAAAGCCTTTTTTCATCCAGTCATGCTGTAAAAAGTGAGTTGTCTTTGTGACCTGTTGTTTGTTTATTATTACTACTTTCATTAGTATTTTTATGTTTTTCTACTGCAGTGGTTATGATCATGATCTACAGCCCCAGTAGAGATCTGCCTGAATCCATAAATTACCGCAAACTGATTGTTATTGCATTATTCATTTATTTCGCCTGGAGAAATTCACTCTTAAGATAAGATCACACAGGGGGGTGCAAAAAGTCAGGAAAAAAACGTGCCATCAAGAAGAAAGTAAGGAGTAATAATAGTACTAAAATAAAAATAAAATGAAAATAGAATAAATGTCTCTTAGCATCTACCAATGAAAAAACTATATAGACATATCTTATGTACACTGCATAAAAAATAAGATATAAGTTACTAAAATAATTTTTATGTCAATGAGTTACCTCAGTAAAAGTAGTTTAAGGATAACTATAGCTTTAGGCATCAATTACTCATTAAAGAAAAGGAACATACAGTACATACACAGGTCTATTTGCACTGGTAGATCTTGCTACTCAAATTGTGTGTCAAATTGCCCCCCGACCCCAAGTTGAGGTCATAAAAATGTCTGGGTAATGGATTCAACATGCTCAGTAGAGTTAAGTCTGGGGCAGTGCTAAAAGTGATCTAGTAAACTTACTTATTGCTCGAACAGTATAGTATTTTTACTGCTCTATTTAGTTGAATGATTTTATTAGATTATGCTTAGACAAATGTTCAGACCGACCACAATATGAGCTATCAATTGCCTTGATGTAGTGGGAATGATGCACCTGAAGATGTCATGAATATTGCGTCTTCAAAAATGATATTGCTGTATTAACATTTTCATTCATTCATTCTTTTTTGTGCTGGGACTGGGCTGCTGCACCAAAGGCAGGACAGAATTGGCCAAATTAATGATGTGTGATATTTTAAGTTTACCATGACGCAGGCTGTAATCAGTAATCTGTGTTTATTCCTCCGTGAATCCTCTGAGGGTCATCAGTGGATTGTTGTGGCTGTTCATAAAGGTCAAGGCTGCTGATGAGGCAGCCCACTCACTGCTCCAGCAGATGGGTACACGTGCTCCATTGTCGCACGTTAAAATTTTAAGTAATTTGGCACAAAGTCTATGGAGCAATTAAACGGAAAACGCTTTTAGAATATGATACATTATTTATACATTATACAGACATGGGAGGCAAGACAGGTATTTCCCTAGGACATATCAACAGCGCTTGAGCTGGGATTGAAATGGCAACCCTCAAGATGCCACCACGGCATCTTTTGAGTGTCTGTTTCTTGGAATGATATTATGTCTTTCTGTTTCTTCCGCATTTCTCTGTAAAATCTACTCTTCAGTACCTTGACATACATTGATATTTCGATAGAACGCACAACAATATATTTATATGTAACGATTACATTAATATTATATTGTACTATAGATCATTTTGATCTTTACAAGGTTCATATGTGACATCTATTTCTTCATCTATTTTGTTTATATATTTGGACTTAATTCTTTTTAATTGCAGGACCTTGTGTTTTTTGTATTGAAGAAAGGATTGAGACATTGTGCTGTGGTCCAACAAAATGTGATTTCATATTTGCTCTAACAATCTCATATAGCATAAAGACTTGTGCTGAGAAGGAACGGGGCCCGAACCCACTGAAGGGAGAAGACCCCCAGAGAAAGCTGGGGGTGGGTTTGGGATTGTTTTGTCTAGAACTCCTCAAGCACAACTACAAAGACATTGCTGGGGCCACAAGCGCTTTTCAACATTTCCAAAAGAAGAAAATGATTGTTGGATAAACCATCCCAAATTTGCTTCTTTCTCACAACCTCCAGGGAGGGTGACCTTTGACCCTAATATCAAAGTACAGGGAGACGACATAAGAGCCACCCAGTGCTCAGACAGCACCGCCGCCACTGGCCACACTCCACTTTCCCCCATCCCCTCCACCCCCCTCCAATAGAAAGACTAGAGCCATGTCCGAGCCATCCCCGCTGCTCTGGAGTCAAGAATTCACTTAGTTAGAAAAAGGAAGAATGGAACAGGGCTCCAACAATGCAGCAATAAGGGTCCGAATTTGCATTCCCACACACTAAATACAGGCCGGGCCCACAGAGCCAGAGGAGCTCCACCGCAGGAGGCAGGAATAATCACAGGTCTCTTCGAACCCCCTCATTACACGCACACACCTCACATTCCACACACCAGACCATGGACCAGCAGCCACTCACACGTCCGGCACAAACCCGAGACAGGTGTTCACGCAGAAGCTTCACAATGTACTACTAGGACTACGCTATAGGGATATGGATGGTCATCAACATCACCAAGCTCTATGACAGACACGAGGTCCAAATTAAAAACAGACACAGGGAAACATACATTATTGGTTTCCTGTTAGATCTATATTAAACATCATACCTGGGCTTCGAAGATCCTCTCGTCAGGCATCTCTGTCACAACCAGTCAGAGGTTTCATACAGAGAAATTGGTTTTCCTGTTTATAAGTGTGGTCTCCACATTTCTGTTTACAATGAACCTGTATTGTCTTGTGCACAGAAGAGAACAACATTTATTTATTTTTATTTATTTATTTATTTATTTATTTGACAGGGACATTGCACAACAAATGTGTTGCACACACCAGAGATAGCTACAAGCTAATTTTCATCTGTAGTCCCTGGGCAGAGGCAAAATGACAGCAGGTTTACACAGAGCACTGAGTGCACCACTACAGTCCATACACAAAATATAAAATACATATAAAACACCAGAAGCATCAGCACCAGCACCAGAGGAAGAACTAGACCATTAAACAGTCCAAATAAAATATCTACATTCAATCTTTACATATTTCTTCTTGATTAGAATGCACACCTGTGAATACAACTGAAGAACCTTGCACAGAGGACGAAGAGGGCCACTTTATTGATGCCATGACATTTGGTGCACAAACCGTAAACAGTGCGTCCAGCTTTTACTTTTCTTCTAGTCCACAGCACCTTTGTCTGCAGGGGTGTAATGTTCCAAAATGCCCAATCAGCCCAATTTATTTGTGTTCAGGTACATTACTTTGCATTTCAAAAAAGGTAAAAATCTGGCATGGCATGGCAGCTTACCATGTGTTACAATGTATAATTAATATAGAAAAATTGTGGAGCCTATAACGGGCCTAGTTTGTTTCAAATGACCGCTCAGCGTAAGGGCGTGCCTGAAAAATGTACTGACCCTGCACACCGCGCGCACACAAACACCACCAAAAGGGGCCGGGGGGCAGTGGGAAAACAGGGGCCACCAGTGTGCACCCATGCAGAACAGTGAGAATGTATGTGATGGGAATCTGCACGTTTGTATCCATTCAGAGGGTTCATCTGAAAGGACTCATGTGGTGTCTTTAAACTCGGGCGTAGAAAGAGAACGCATAACACCACTTTTACAAGTAGACACACATCCAGCACAATGATCGCAGATTAGTGCAACAAATTAACCAAGCTTTTTTGAGTCATGAAAATGGTTCACAGTGACATTTTTCATCACGACTCATTTATATTTTAACTATTTCTTTACACGGCGTTGGTTAAAATTTCTATCAGTCCATATCAAAATGTTTGTTTAACCCTGACACACATGCGCCCTCTCGATGAGGTTACTCAAATGAGAGGGGTGAACTTTCTGCTAATGATGAGTCCTGATCTAACTGATATAATCTCACTTCAAGCCGGTCTTCAGACGAATAAGGTGACTTCAGTGGAGCGCCCCCTTTATTGAGGGACATGTCCTCCAAACTGCCTCTGCTCGCGGCTGGCCCACTGATGAGTGAGTAATGTGAGTAATGGAGAGTAATAGGGTGCAGATATTGAGTGTGAGCGTAACCCTATTGTATCTTGTCAGAGAGGTCAGAGGTCACTTGCAGAGCATACGCCGCCCAGGCCTGGCTGACCCATTTGGCCCATAAATGAGTTTACCCAACACTAATTACTAGGAGCTTGCCAATGGACCACACTGCTGACCAGGTCTGACAGCTGTCTCAGTGCGATAGTCCCATCCCATGGCAGTTCACCACAGCTCTGCCCTGCTGACGCCCACCACACCAATATGCTCACTACGTTCTGTTGTAGGATAACACATTGCAGTTTTTTTTATTTAGTAAGTTAATATAATATGTTAAAAGTCATAATATTGTTACACTTTACCCTCACCCAGGGTGTTTCCACTTATTTATGTGGTTGCCTGCTCCTTCTGTGACAAACAACATGGGTAGTTACACTCCTGACCAGTGACTGCCATCCCACCCCTCACTCCCATCCCACAGCGCTTCTCAGGGTCCCCAGCTGTCTGTGGGAATGCCAGTCAGCATCACACACACCTGCAGTTAAAGAAAAGCCCTCACTACAATCAACGGATTGACTGACTTCACTGATCTCACTATATGGTGTTCTTGTTTATGTGGGCTGGCTCTGGAGTGGCCTTAGAGAAAATAGATGAATGACCCCTTCTCGATAAACATTTGTCCTTTATTTATTAACCAAGTCCTTCTGAGATTTCAGTATATAATTTTAGGGGAGTCCTGGTCCCAGAGGGGATCCTATTGTACTTATTTTTTGCTGGCTGGGGAAATCAGCGCACCCTGAGGAAACCTATGCAGAGATGGCAAGGACAGGCAGACCCCATCCGGCTCACAAGCGAATCTGGGACCTTCTTGCTGGAATGCGAGAGCGCTATCTACTGCTTATGGTGGTTCAACTGACTGAAGAGCCATCTGAATAACTATCACTTAAAATCCTTTACTGAGGTCACCCCTAAACTTTTGAACAGATTAAAGTGGCTTAGTAATTACAAAATATGCCATTATTGGCAAATTATATATATTTTCAACATTTGAGATGCTTTACCTTCAGCTTTGTCCCTGAGACCTATAAACGTGACCCGACGTATCTTTGAAGTTTTGACACATACTCTGAATTGTCTTATCTAGAGCAGTGTTTCCCAACCAGGGGTACGGGGACCCCATGGCGTACGCGAGAGCTTAGCAGGGGGTACTTGGGATAATTTCAGATATAAAAATAAGATAAAACTGAACTGTATTTTTGATTATTATGTTCAAAGAAAAGCTATTTAAAAACATTTAACTGTAAAGAGTGAGAGTTAGTGGGTATTTGGTGTCTTCTAGCTGATAAATAGAAGTTTTACTCTAACATTAATTTTCTAACAAATCAACAAAACCATCAAGGCGGTACTTGGAGTATAAATGAAAGGCTCAAGGGGTACGCAAGACAAAAAAACGTTGGGAAATGCTGATCTAGAGCATGAACTTTGCATTTCCTCATTATTATATTTATTGAGACATGTTTTCACAATGACTTTTAAACATACTTTTCTAACTCCTTATGGTCTCTCTCTTTCTGTGTACAGCTCCTTTGCCGTGGGTACTGCGTGTTGCCGGACCCCCTCTCCTCTTTACCTCTGGAATATACAAAGGTATAAAACTTTTTAACCTTAGTAACATGAACTGAACTAAAGATGAAACGATTCCCATCTGTGAACTGAACAAGTGGGAACACACATATGGGGAAATAATTATTGGAAAATGTTTGTGTTAATCAGAAATACTGTGCCCAATAAATTCAGTACTCCATACTCCTAGTCTTCAGAGCAAGCATTGTACTCGAGGTAAATGTTGTGTATATGTTGTTACTTCTGTATATTATTCTAATGCATTGGCAGTCTTATAGGAGCAACCGGTCTTGAACAATGGGCGATTGCAGTGTGCTGCCCTGGGCACATCTGAGCTACTATTTGGGTCTGGACCAAGTTTTTTAGGTTGACTTGTCACAAGTTGATGCATTTGTTCTGCCTTACAATTGCACATAGTCTTACAGGGTAGACATCAGAGAGCATCCTCTGGACTTGATTTCATTTTTGGATGCCAGCTAGTATGGAATTCTTAACATTCCAGCCATGAATAGGTCAGTTCAAATGCCTGTCTGTTCTACAAATTGCAGTGGCATTGTCTTATAGCAGTCAAATGTGTGTGACAATTTAAAGGTGCTTATTGTTGTGGCGTGCCAACCTCTTTGTGGGACAGAGCCACATTCCTGCTGCCCTCACAGGGGTCTCTTAATTGGCTGATGTGCAGAGGCCCACACTTGGGCCCTCAGTTTGTTTTAGGACTCAAAACCTCTGCAGGGGCCCTTTCTTTACCTGTCTGCTGGCTTTTGACAAGAAGACCCGTCAGTGCATCCCCGGGCTCCATCAGTCATCCCATCACAAAACAGTCACTGTGTTTCTTCTGCCTGGCTTCGGGCTAAGTGCCATTTTTTTCCAATTTATTAACAGCAGGTTGTGTGTGTGGCCTCAAGCCAATGTGTGTCCTGCAGAGAGGCCCAACAAGCTTACTTCAGGGGCAGTCCTGACTTGGTGTGTCACACAGCCAGCAACTTCTTCTTCTTTTTTCCTTTTTTTACCTTGAATGAGTCTGTGCCCCCCTCAGCCCACAGTCTGATCATCTCCTCAAATCGCTCCGTCTACGCCTGGCCCAATCATGAGGACATCTAATGAGACTCACAGGCTGTTCTCCGCACTCACTCTGTTTATACGCACAGCTTAACTGGGCTTCATCTATATTAGGATGTTTCACAAGAGCATTGTATCAGACCATATGCCTGCTGGTCCATATTTGGATGGATATTTCTATTAAAATTGTATATGGCCCCCAACAAATTGGCATAATGTTTCCCAAAACCATTGAACATCATAACACAATGCTTACTCAAACAAAACATGCCATGGGTCAACAAGATGGCACCACTGCCGTCTATTGTAGAAGCTGATCATCTAGAATCTGTATCAACAAGATGCTTGCACAGTTCACACGTTAAATTACCAAATGTTTTTTATTTCTTGCTCTTGATACTGGAAACATTCTGATAAAAATATTACAGCGTGCTGCAAACTGGATTGTAGAGTTTGTTCACAAATACACAAAAATCTATTGTGTCATTTAGTCCACATCAAAGGTGGTTCAAGCTGACTGGGTGAGTTTTACATTTGCCTTAAACAACAATGACTCAACACAGCAATACCACACATTTACAAGCCCCCAAATGATTTATCAAAAACAAATTGTACTAATGTTGCTGTTTGTCATTTATATACATGTTAAGCATTTGCTCAACACCAATGCTCTGCTAAAAGTTCGACCTTTCATGAAAGATTTCTCGATTGATATCAGTGCTAATGTCACTAGCCCTGTATTATCAATCGGGCTTTTGCTGGGTTAAATGACATTATGGGGTATGCTAGAATTCACCTACTAATTTGTTAATTGTAAATAACATTAAGCACTTTTGCAGTTGGCTGTTGTCGAAAGTGTTTGAGCCTATAGTTGCTGGACTGAGCCGTGTGGGTTGTTATTACCTGGTTTAGGTGACAACAAAAAGCTTCAGATTTTTATGTATAACCTGAACAACAATAGTTTTCTACCTCACACAGACTGGACCTCATTGGACAGGCTTCATCATAAGACTCTTGTCCTGATAAAGCTTTCACCCAATCAGGTGTCCTGTGGCGATAGCTGTGGTGTAATAAGAAGGCCCCCTGTGGTCAGGCATGGGGATTACCAGCTCTAGTCTAGGGATTGAGCTGCAGGGTAAAGGGGGTGGGCACCAGTTTGAACACATGGCAGCGCAGTCGCCAAGGGCATAGAGCCTCTCTAAATGGTTGCTACGGGGCCGGTATCAAATGGTCCTCAGCTCTACACAGTCACGCTCATGAAGAGTATTAAACTGCAACAAAGAGACAGTTATTCTGCAATAATGTGCCCTGCTGACTGAGGGTTATTCTCCAATAATCAAGAGACTAACTGGACAAAGCTGTGATCACAAGGCCATGGTTCTGCACAGGGCCAGACTGTGAGTGACATGCCACATTAACCCCAGCGTCACACACAGCGCCCGAATGACAAAGGAAATGCCCGTTATCCCAAGAAGACCCTACCAGATCATTCATTTATGTGGGGCTGAGACTTTTTTCCTGGGTGACTTTTGGTGCAATATTATGTGTCTTCACTTTTTATGATTTCATGTAAAGTAATGAGGCTTCAGACAATACTGGGTCAAAAGTAGTCGCAGTAGTCTGTACTTCTACCCAAAAGCCACCACAAAAGGCACCAAATCAAAAATATTTGTCATATTGTAATAAGTTACTTAGCAATCTGGACCATGTCAGCACACATTTGTGTGTCCTAATTCATTAGTCTGCTTTTCTTACTATTTCTAGAGGCTGTGAGACATGAGCCACTACACTCTCACTTTGAATCATAGGTTTTAAAAAAATATTTTGTCTCTTGTCCCCAGACTGGAGTGTGTGTGCACTCTTGGCTCAAACTTTCGGCGAGGTGCAGGAGTGCTGGATATTGTCTTCGAGTCCCCCTTTCAGCTCCTGACGTGTGGCTATGACACCTTCATCCGCCTGTGGGACCTTCGTCTCACCACAAGGTCTGATAACTCTTCATGGTCTGTATTAATATGTTGATATAAAATACATAATATAAAAGGAAACAACATTTAAAAACATTGATTCCGTATATCAATTTTGGTCTAAATAAAAAACAGTGTATTTAGTGTAAACTTATTGACAAAATATATCAGTTCAATTGCTCAGAAAATGGCAAGGCATTTAATCTTTTTTGTTCAAGCAATCATTTTAACACTTACATAGGCCTTAAGGCCTTACTTGTGGCAAGGGAAGGAGAGAAGAATGTCTATGGCCTGCATAAAGTAAGATGAGATATTTTTAAATTTTACATTGATTGAATGACCAGGAACTTAAATGTCAGCTGCAGCTGACACTGACTCCACCTTTTACCGTTCTTCTCTCATCCACCACTGTCAGCTCTGTCATTGGCCTCAATGGGGCCTGGGCTGGGACAGCTCTGCTGTGAGCACAGATTAGAGTCCTAGTAGACTATATGAAGTTAGGGAGAGCTTAATATAACAGGGCTGTTAAAACAGGACATAAAGAGGAACATGCACAAATCCTGACATGATTGGTTCAAAAGTATGTCAGACCTCTGAGAAAACTCATGATGCTCCTTAAGGCCAGTCCGTTCCTACCATAATGGAAATGGAGAAAGCTATAGTGCTTCAGCTGCAGTAACAGTGGGACTGTGATGCTGTAATGGATCAGTGTGAAAAATAGGAGCTTTTGCAATTCAACAATCTAATAATAAATCATTTATATCAAAATTTGTACCGAGAGGTTGTGGTGGTCTATGAACTGGCATATCCAGTCGTGTCTATCTGTTAGAGCTCAGCTATGCATGGCAAATGTGCACTGCGAAAAAGGAAAAACAGCACCAGAGAACATGGAAATGAACAATGGTGCCAACATCCCTACAGCACTTCAAGAAAAAAAAAAGACCTACTTCTGTTTTGCCATTTTTCTAAATAATAGTCTGTGTGGATTGGTGAAAGATAGAATGTCAAGACAATTGTTTTATTGTTTAAAATTAATATTTCTGTCTCATATTTTACTTTTGACACATCAAAATAAATTAAAACAGATATCCTCTTTTACTTTAAGTATTTTTGTACAATCAAATCCTACTCAAATAAAAACATAAAACTTGCAGAGGTGTGACCTGGGACTGAAGACAATACTTCCACAGCTCTCAATTTGAAGAGACCAGTGAAGTAAGACAAATTTAATGTGATTACCAGATAGCTCTGGGGGTTTAACTCCGGGTAGGTTGGCAAAGGGGGTCGCTCTTAAGATATTAATAATTGATTTGGTTGAAGTTAACTAGACTGAGGAGGCACAAGGTCAAACCCGAATGTACGCCTATTACATACATTGTATACAGGGCTGTTCATTGTATAAAAGTATCACAAAAATACCATGGCTCATTGTAAATAAAAATGGTCAATAGTCACAGTTTTATCATGCTTTTTTGCCTCTACTGGGCACTCAAAGCTCTTTACATTGAGGAACTCATTTACACAGTGCAGATACTTGGGGAAAAAGTGGATTACATGTGTTGCCCAAGGACACAGCTGCAGTGGGATCGATCTGTGGACGACGTACACTCTATACGAATCTGCTTTAACTGGGCTGTATGACATGCCGTAGGTTGAGCTTCAGAGAGTCCAAACAAAGGAGATATGAAATTGAGACAGAGTAGCACCCGTAACTCTATTAATATTGTAATTATTATCAGTAAGTATAAGTGCCCGTAGTAACATATTGCCATATATAACAAGATATTATGAAATACTATTATTTCTATTCTTAAGTAAAGGCACATTTCTGGAGTAAAATGGACTATAAATTCCTGCCGGAAGCTGCATTAGA
Source organism: Lesueurigobius sanzi (assembly GCA_900303255.1). Taxonomy (NCBI): domain Eukaryota; kingdom Metazoa; phylum Chordata; class Actinopteri; order Gobiiformes; family Gobiidae; genus Lesueurigobius; species Lesueurigobius sanzi. The sequence goes on along the minus strand of OMNZ01029202.1, from coordinate 4,782 downwards.
CCAACTCTTTAGCCTTGACTTGTCTTGGTCCAGTGAAAGTGTCATATTTGGATTCATAACTATGATAATTGCTTTTGTTTTAGTAGGTTTTGACCCAATAATGGTTTGTGAGCCCAGACATACAGTATCTGCTCCCCTGGTGTCTACCCTCAGTGCTACTCCATCACTTATTGATGAGACTGTGCTAATGGAGGATAAATGACAGTAAAAATATTTTTAAATAAAAGCGGCAGCTGGAGATTAGTGTTCAAATGCAGTCAAGCAATGAATGATCAGATCATTTTGTGGAGAAGGCTGTGTTTTTATTTGACCGTATCGAATGCTTTGGCCTTCAGAAACTTGAGCCACACTTGAACAACCCTTCCATATTTATTTTTGTAGATTATGATCTATTTCACATTAGGCTAAGACATTTCTACATTGGTCCTGTTATAAATATGCAAGTTTCTCCGTGTTTTTTGCTTCCTTAACAAAACAACACATAAACACACATAAAGAAAGTCTAAAACCAAAACTCTGGTTGGTTGAATATCACAACATAAAAATAAAATGCACAATAGCTAAATAAATAAATGGTGAGCAGTTGGTTTAGATCAGACATGTCAAACTCAAAGATGATTTCATCTGGCCTGCGACTTGTAGAACATAAATTTCTGAGCATGTTAAAAAGAAGTAAGTCTCTAGCCCATTCCTGTCAGGAGTTATGGATCTTTGTAGAAATAACCAAAATGCTCACTCCGGCCGCTAGGGGGCAGCGAATTCCACACCTGTCCAGCAGAGGGCACTGACACCGAACCATTATAAAAGCTACAAAAACAGAAGTGTTCTCTCACTGGGAAAAGTGTTGTATTTAGTGTTGACACAGGCTTGTAATACAAGAATAGACCATTATTATTATTATCTATTAGGCTACAGTCCTGTCGGGCTTTGACCAATTTTAAAATGTGTTGTCATTGTCAATAGTATTTTCCTGTTTACAAAATATGCGGCCTGTGACATGCCATCGTAGGTGAATTTCGGCCCTCTACCCAAATTAGTTTGACCCCTGGTTTATATGGCTGATTTTTGTATATCAGTGTTTAGTAAAGCTTGTCTCTGCAGGAAGTGCGTGATGGAGTGGGAGGAGCCTCACGACAGTGCACTATACTGCCTGCAGACTGATGGTAACCACATGATGGCCAGTGGCTCCTCCTACTACGGCGTGGTGCGTTTATGGGACAAACGGCAGAGCCAGTGTTTGCAGGTCAGTTCTTATCTTACAATCACATACTGTATTAGACTACCCTATTTAAAAAAAAAAAACGTACCATAACTTCTGTAACTGCTGATGGGAAGGTGTGGTTAGTTTGTGACCTGTGACCTTGTGTGCAGGTGTATGAGCTGAGTGCGCAGCGTGCCAGCAGTCCAGTCTACTGCCTTCGTTTCAACAGCTCCCATCTGTTTGCTGCCCTCGCCACCAGCCTGCACTCACTGGACTTCAGACACAGCCCGAGCTCCAGCTCCTGACACCTCAGACACAGAGACTTTCAGACAAAGTAAAGCACCAAACTGAAGTGGTAAATGATGTGCTGCCTGATTCCTAACATCCAAGGCATCGTCCATTTCAAATGAAAGATGTTTACAGTGTCAGGGTAGTACTCTGCAGGGACTGGTAGTACTTTTTATTACATCCACTTGTATCCACTAGGATTTTGAAAATTAAGAATTTTGTTTTGACCTAAATTATTATTATTCTGATAATAAATTTTTGCCATTTTTTTAATCAATTATTGAATCTGTGTAGTACATTTTAAAGCATGTGTGAATGTCTCATACATGTGATTTTACTTACTTGTTGCCATTTTCTTCTGACCATCTGTGGCTGAAGTAGCTGGAAAAAATATAAAACTGAGCTGAGGCTGGTTTGGGAGAAGAACGCTTATGGGCCTTCGTTTATTGCATTATGCTGCCCCCTGCTGGTTTTAGGGTAGATCAATGTTAATAAAGAACAATAACCTTTTCAAAATTAAATCAGTGTATCAGCCTGGACTAGAGCCTCAGACCATCAGTTTTAAATATGATTATGGTCTCAATTATCATTCCCCATCGAGGCAAACTGAAAAACCATTTTTCCCCAGATGACTTTTCAAAACTTTTGCAGTTTAAATTTTTGGAATTTGCAAATCTGTGTCTATGTTGAAGAGCTAGTGTGTTCCAAACTGTAAAGAATGGATCCGTCAAAGCCCTTTGAAGTTTTGAGGAGCTTAGTGTCCTGACAGAGAAATCTCATTTCTGTTTAGGTTTAGGCAAACTGACCCTCACACCTGCACATGGACCAAGCCACACACGTCAACGTCTAATCCAGCACATGAGCCACTCATACATGTTCTTATATATGTTATAGCATTGTATAGAATCGTGTGATAAGCAGGTGTGCTGTAAAGCTGTTTTCAATTTTTAGTTGTATTGAAACTATAGGGACACACATTCACATTGGTAGATAGTGGGATTTCAAGCTTGGCAGGTGGCAATTGAACCAAAAGAGATTTTCTCAAAAGTTATCTGGTAGACAACTAGAGTCATGACGTAAAAAAAGGGGGGGGTTTGAGAAAAAAAAAAACTATAGGTTACCATAAAACATCACAACATCAAATATTTAACTTGCTTAATTTGCTGTACACCACGTTGTCCATGGTGTGAAAGAAGTATGGATATTTTACCAGTCTCTATGTAAATCTACATCGCACTTGTCAGCAGTGAAAAAGTGAAACATGTTCTCAGTAGGTGGGACAGGCCACCTAAATAGCTTTGTCGTACTACCAAAAGAGGGGCAGGTGGTCACCCTGGTTGACGGCTACGTAAGCCTACTGTAGTTTATGTACATGTTTCCTTTTTTCCTCGGTAACCAGCACGGGAGTCATGTCAACCCACCACGCACACACTTGGCAGACAAACACAACAGAGAGAGTGGCCTTTGCACATCAGTCAGTGGATACCTGTGTCACTGTGGAGTCTGAGGTCTAATCCTATTGTCCCTGGAAAGGATTAGTCCTTGTGGAGCAGTGGGCCTGTGCCTGGGAGCTAGAGAAAGGCCAGATTAAGGGGATTAGTGTGTATCCTCCTGACTTGTCAAACTGGGATGTAAGAGCCCATTGACTTTCTGAGGAACCCTGAATGAGTAAAGTCGAAGAGGTGTCCAAAGAAGAAGTCATGAAAGGCCGTGAACAAGCACAAATTCCTCCAAGAACAATGTGTCTCCTCTGTCGGCTGAATGTTCCGAAGCTCCCCAGCTCGAATAGACCAGCCCGAATGAGACCTGCAAGTGTGAACAGAACCACCCGCTCAGATCTGCACACCCTGAGGCACGTCTTTGTTGAGGGACTGGCTTTAGCAACAAAAGCATTACTATAGAAACATATACCATACTGTACAAGCATATTCTTCAAATCACAGTCATTCATATAGGACATATTTTATTGATTGCACAAAGTAGGCTACCAGCATCATTTTTTCTCTAGTCTTCATATGTACTCTGTAGTTGAAGTGTAGGACGTTTTGTTCTTTATCCAAAAAGCTTCATCAGTGAATGAACAGAATTGACACGCTTGTGGGTGCTCATTAAACTGTGATCCCGATCCACAGGTAAATATAATTTTAAAAATCTAGGTGTAAAAAGTCTACACACCCCGGATGAATGTTATTGTGAATAAAGAAGCCAGGGGAAGCTCAAATTAACTTCCAAAGACATAAAGTTACCGATGACACATTCCCTTAACATGTCAAAAAACAAATCAGATTTTACATTTTTAGAATAATATTAAAGATCCCGGAGCAAAAGTGTACACACCCTGCAGAGTTAATACCTATTAGTCCCCACTTTGACAAGTTTCACAGCTTGTAAACACTTTTGTAGGCGCAGACGGTCTGTCAGTTCTAGATTGCGGGATCTTTGCCCAGTTCTCATAAAAAAGTCTTTCAGAACTGAGAGGTTTCTGTGCTGTCTTGAACACACTGCTCTTTGGAGGTCTATCCACAGATTTTCTGTGATGTTTATGTCAGGAGACTTAAGAAAACCTTCAGACTGCACCTCTACAAACCGTCCATTGTGGATTTTGAGGTGTGTTCAGGATTATTATTCATTTTGAGAAGCCATCCAGCTTTTTATGACTTATGAGTATTTTTGCTTTACATAAATTGATACTGGTCCTACATCAAACCCATCTCTTGGAGTAGGTTGATTTATGTATAAAATCCAAGTAGTAGTGAAACTAAATGACAAACAAAATTGAAAATTTACCAGCATTTGCCCAGTTGGCTCGTGTTAAAGACACTACCTATTTTTTCCCCAGCAGTGGATAGAAATTTGTTTTCCCCTCCTTTTATAATTGTAAATGCAGACATTTGTGGAGCATCGTAGTCCCACCCACCAGCTGTCTGTACACGCACGCGCGTCGGTCCCGGAAGTAATAATTCAAAAATTAAAAAATTGCATAGACTTTTCGAAAAAAATGAAGGACGATAACGATAGCAGCTAATCAGCTACGTGGAGACTTATTGGCATAAAACACACAATAATAAATGAAAATTGTATCCAAAACTTTATAAACCAAAAAGTTATAAAAATATTTCGCACTGTTTTCAAGTATTGGGTATTTTCTTGCTTGTAAAATGTCCGCGCTATGGCTAGCAGTTAGCACGTAGCTGATTAGCCTCCGTCGTGCTTTTAAACTCGTACAATGGCCAATTTCTGAAATAGCTTGGTTGCCATGGTTTCCAAGTGCATTTTTCAGTTGGAAGAAGGAC
>OMNZ01029193.1:0-13520 GCA_900303255.1 Lesueurigobius sanzi | reverse complement strand
GAGTTAATTGAAGGAACTCAGGAGCCCTCACCAAAATACTTGGATATAGGTGGGCTACATTAGTGACAATGAGTAGCACCTCCAGACACCAACCTTTTCAGGCTTTTACCTAACAATATTTTGAAGTTTGTTGTTTTTCAGAGGGATTTTTCAATGTTTAAGTCCAAGTCTGATTTATTGAAGTGAAATTTTTACTGATGTATTCACAAATAACTAAGTAGCTGATTCAAAAACTAAACTAGATCCAAAATTCCCTATGAACAAATCTTTGCACCTAATATATCCTTCCTTCCATCTCCTTTTTGAGCTTGAACATGACAAGTATTATTATCTGTTGTAAATTACAATAGTATATAAACATCATGCAAATGCTGAGGATGTACAGATTGTATATGATGTAATGTACTTGAACTTGAAATAAAAATCAATCAATCAACAAAATAAAACAATACCTTTGAACCTGGCTCTCTCCATATAGATTTTGTTACTGAAAATATTGATGCCTTATTTTTGTATGAAAACTTCGAATGTCAGAAAGCTTGCAATACATTTTATCCCCATATTCATGTCAGTAATATACACCAAAAGTTTCAAATTGACATCACTCAATTACATTTTTTTCCCTATTCACTTGTCTTAACATCCACCTTGTTAAAGTTTGCAGCACTTTTGGACACCCGATATTGACTTTCCAAAAATATATAAACCCTATACACGCAGAACTTCTAAAATAAAATGACCACAGTCTCAAATTGAAGAAAAATATCCACCGCTAAAGCAATAATACGTGTTTTGTGAGCTTTTTGTTATATAAAATAAAGTTTGTCTTACCTTTTAGATGGGGTCAGCCCAGTGTTCCCCGGGTCCTAGGTTCCCCGGGCCTTGTTTAGCCCCATATATTCCATAGAAAGCGTTTATCTACTTAGACATAGACAGTGAAACGTCGGCGTTCTAAATAAGTGAGTCCAGTTGCTTTTTTGCCTCACTTATTTTTTATTTTGAACTACCACCTGGATGACTGAGAATTTGCACCAGAAAAGTTTATCTACTTGTATTTTCCATAAAGTAAAATCTTGTGGAGTAGGGAGCTGTCAAAGTTCAGTTTTATTCATGAAAAACTAAAAAGAAATGACACTATATGGGTCTTTTCACTTCACCGTAAATAAGAAGCCGCTATAGGAAATGTTTGGTACGTCGTTTATCTGTGTCCCCATGGGAACAAAATAAGACTTTTCCTAGCTTTCAGAGGTCCGGGGTCTGGCACAGTTTGGGTAGGTTAGTCCCAAATTAGCATATAATATACAAAAAGGCCCATAGAACTACAACGGTTATGAGTAGAGGGATAATTTTTTCAGATTTGCTTTGCCAACTCCCAAGACAACAAGTGTAGAGAGCAGTGAAATGCCTACTATAAAGTATGTAGCAGTGACAGGTTTGAAATGATATTGTATAAGTTGTGTAGCACTTACGTATCCAAGAAACTAGAAGATAGGAGCTTTCTAAGGAGATTATCCTCAAGTCTGTGGGGTGTATAATTTTTTATTTTAGTAAACAATAACATTTGGGGTTCAAGACGTTTTTCCACAGGACTAACAGGTTATGACTTAAGACTGTACATTTACAGACATGTTTCTAGTTCCTCACACAATCATTTCCTGAACAAACATTTTGGCTCCACAAAAAAACACCTTATTCAAACTCTTTCCCACCCTTCTTTGCATGCACCAGTTCCTCAGCCTTGCGATCGCGCTCTAATTGAGACACAAACTCGTCAACCACTGCTTTCCACATTCGCAGTTCTTTCCAAAGTGGCGTCCTCGTTTCTTTTGAGGCCACTTTATTTTTCGCATTGTCACTTTGTCTCCCATTGTCTCCCATTGTGTCTCATCGCGGGCCTTTTGTTTTCCTGCAGGTGCGGTGTATCTGGAAGGAGGGTTGGATGAGGCGCGTCAGCTTTTCGGACGTCTTCTTTTCAACACCGAGGTAACGCTCTTTTATCAATTGTTTTCTCGTCATCCGCGGCGGAAAAAAACACAAACGCACACACAAAACCAAACATGGCACCGATAAGATTCTGCTTCGGCCTGAGCATGCATTGTTGCTTTCCCCCCACTTTTTCACACTTGATTTGAGAATAATAATCTTGTTTTGAGCAGTTTCGACTGGATTCAACATATTCACTACTGTCATCTAGACCAGCGTTTCCCAAGGCCAGAGCTAAGGCATCCTTTTTACAAAAGAAAAATCTCAAGGCACCCTACTAAACAAAAAGTATATTTATTTTTTCATTGGCGACATGGTAGCGCAGCAGTTAGCACTCGTGCTTCACAGCTAGAAGGTCCTGGGTTCGGTTCCCGGGCCGGACGGGGCCTTTCTGTGTGGAGTTTGCATGTTCTCCCTGTGTCTGCGTAGGTTTCCTCTGGCTGCTCCGGTTTCTCCTACCACTAAAAACATGTGCAATAGTCCAGGATGAATGAGAGTAAGTTTGTGCGTACAAGTGGGACAACAGATGGAAATTGACCCATGTCTACAATCCAGAGTGGTGTGTTTACATGCATGGTTCCATGTTCCTAACCCAGTCAAGGCAATCCGTGTAAAGGGAAATAATATGACAACTTCTGCTCAAGACTTTGCAGATGTTTACCTACTGTCTCACACAGTGCAACAATGTCGACCCCCTGTCATCTCAGGGTGTGGGAAAACGTATATCACAATAATCACACAATAATAACCCGTGAGTCGTCTCATTCACAGCATGATTGTGGGCTACTTTGTTTTTTGCGTGATGTCATCCTATAGTGGTAGAGTGTGTTCTACCTGACCATTACTCGCCGATCAGGAGAAATTTCCATGGCACCCCTGATGATCCCTGGTTGAGAAATACTGATCTAGTCTGCTCAATTTTGCCTCATTTTGAAGAAATCTTGATGTAAAATTAAGTAGTAGAGAGAGATTTAGGAGAGTTGTGTTGTTACTACAAATTTAAAATAGTCTTAATCTGAAATCAGACAAAATACAGCCACCGTAGGCAAAAATTCTTCAGTCTTCATCTGTACTCTGTAGTTGTGTGGGACGTTTCAATCTTAGTCCAAAGATCGTCATCAGCTACTAATGCCTGGGGCACGCTGTGGATTTATTAAGAGTGAACCAGCAGGAGGAGATAACCTCTAAGTCCCTCCTCTCTTGGTGCTAAAAGGTACTTAATATGGCTCGTGAGCTCCCTATTGTCTCACCCTGGGGTAACTTCTAAGTCGTTGACACTCCCCTATAGCCCTGCTGCTCCCAGTAGGGCCCAGACTACTGTACATATTAAGTAACTCTTCCTGCTGGTTCACTCTTAATAAACCCACAGCGTGCCCCAGGCTTTAGTACGATCTTTGGACTAAGATCGAAACGTCCTACACTACAGAGTACAGATGACGACTGAAGAATATTTGCCTACGATGGACAACTCCTGTATGACTGAGAACCTACACCTTCCACCTACAGTTCCATCTTAAACTACACAGTTTGGGTTAGCATGTTAAATCTATCTTACTGGTTTTAAAATATTAAAATTTACTGATCATAAGATATTACAAGAATACTCTACCATTGGTGTAAATACAAAATACACAGAAGGACAATGTCTAAACTTTAAGGTCTGTTTTCTCAAATCGAATGTTACCGCAGTAGAATATGCAGTAGTCTGCTTATTTCATGACATTTCTATCTGATTTTAAGGTAATTTCACTTGAAATAAGAAAATATAACACCTAGTAGGAACAAGAACCATTTTCTTACCCCATCGGCAATTAAGTTTTCTTCAAATAAGAGGAAATGTATTGAAGAATTTAGATCAATATTCTGAATTTGGGTACTTTAACCTAATCTAAAAATGTCCTTTTTGCAGTGCGTTAATTCGGCTTTATCCAGTAAACACTTTGGGGCGATTGTAAAAGATGAAACAGTCTGTGGAGATCAGAAGCCTTGTGCGCAGATTTTCGTGTGTGTTTTTGCGTGAGCTGAAGGCGTTGCAGATGGGACGTCTTGAGAGGGCCACCTGCTATTGTTCAAGAGCCATGAATAATGCATGAATGGATGGATAGATCAGGCTTTTTGTTTTTTGTTTCTCAAAGTTGGAAAAGAACATAACATTTAATTACTAGCAGTTTGTTTACCAGTGTTCATTATGCTCCTGTGTGAAGGGTCTGTCCACATTTATTTAAGGTGAACGGGGAATAATATGTAATGGAGTCATTTCAATTTGAAACTTTTGATCTCTGTGGAACTTCTTTTGATATTTTCCTACTAAAAGGTATAGGAACAAATGCGTGGATTACTGACTGCCGCTTTAATCATTATTGCAGTTTTATAGGCGGATTTAAGACACATTCAACACTCATTAGTGGGAAAAAACTGCTGTATTTTACATTATCTATAAAAATATAATTCATATTAGTGTCTGCACTGTAGGGATCATTTCTCATCGTGACCTGAATGGGCTGCATTAAAACTTATCACACAAGTTTAATAACAGACTATTTACTAAATCTCTTCTTTGGTCTTTTTCTAATTTCCACATTCACGAACATATTCACCTTCTGGCCTCAGTATATGTCCAACCCATCTCTAAAAAACATCTCCACCAAAGAAAATGATTTAAAAACTGAAAAACCGAGCTGTTAACATAAGTGTAGCATCTGCTCTTTGGGCCTTGATGTTGTTTTCTGTCTTCTGTAGGTCTTTATTTTGTTGTTGTGCTAAAGCAGTGAATCAGAAATGTCCTTGGTGCGTTTACCGTCAGCTGTAAAAGTTCGACTCCTGCCATCGCGGCTTTGTGCTGTCACCTTATACTGTATTTATTTGTCTAGAGACGAGAAGCCTTTCACAATCCGACGATCCTTTGATGGTTTAGAAAAGGCTTTATTGATCTAAAACACAAAGTTTCATTGTAATGTTATAAAAAGTTGAATTTGCGTAATATCCCTCCATGGTTTTCATTCAATCATCCATTCAAGACTTTGATAAATACACAAAAGGAGGTCTGTAGAGTTTAAATAGAAAGTCCATGTTTTGTCCGTGATTCACTATAAACCACATGCATTTGTTATGTTTTCAAGACTAAGTTACCTCTATCATAATACTGGGTTTCAGCTGGGTATTGAGGAAGTATTAAGTCAAGGGATCACAGGGATTTTTCAATATTTGATCCCTAACCTGATTTATTTGAGTGTTGAAGCCATAAAGACGAGACAAAATTTGATTTTCTTTTTACAGATTTATTCACTAATAGCAACAACAACAAAAAAAAAGATATCCAAAATTCTCTCTCAATAAACCTTTGTAACTAATTATATCAACAAAATAAAACCATACTTTTAAATCTGGCTTTATCCATTACTGTATTTTGATTTCACTGCTGAAAATATAGGCAATTTTGGCAATTTTTACACATAAAATGCCTCATTTTATATGAAAACACACAAAACACAGTAAAACATGTAGTGTCTCACCCATAGAGAGTATCAGTTCATGATTTTCAGTAAGGGTGCAGAAAGCGGGGCCCCATGACCACTCTAATTCCATGGGTCAGAGGAGCCACCACAGAGACAGCTGGGTGGCGGCATGGTAGCACAGTGGTTAGCGCTTGTGCTTCACAGCTAGACGGTCCCAGGTTCGGTTCCAGGCGAGGACGGGACCAGGGCGGAGCCTTTCTGTGTGGAGTTTGCATGTTCTCCTCATGTCTACGTGGGTTTCCTCCGGGTTTCCCCTACTACCAAAAACATGTACAATATAGGATGAATGATGTCTGGATGAGTGATGTCTGAATGATGTCTGAATGATGTCTGGATGAGTGAGTGGTGGTGATCGGTTGGTGCATGATGTGTGCAGCCACACCTCTGTCGGTCTGCCCCAAGGGGCAGCTGGTTACCACTGGAGTGAATGCAAATCCTCTCATGTAAAGCGCTTTGTGACTACTGTATGTCTGTGAAAGGTGCTATATAAATAAAGTTCTTCTTCTTCTCCTTCTTCTGCCCTGCGGCGGCCAGGCATTCATAGCTATGCCTCCCATGATCCTTCAATGACGGCCCTTCCTCAGTTATGATGTGTTGTTCCAATTGTAGTTCGCAGGGGAGCAGCACAGACGTCACAGGTATCGCGGGCACCTGGGAACAATGACACTCCCAGAGGGGGTGGGACAAGAAACCACATGTGAATAGCAATGTACAATGTACAGAGTACACTGATACAGAAAATCGGAAAAAGGAGAAGACTGAGTTGAATCTTCCAGACTGAAACCTGTAGGTTTCCAAACATACAGTATGCAGACCTGCAGGCTCTAGGCTAGCCATAAGGCCAGATAGGCAGGATTTGGTTGATGATTAACATGACGCTCATACAGTATGTAGACCTAGTTCATGCAGGCTCTAGACCTCCCCTGGGGCCATTGGGCCATTGTCCCGATTGGATATTGGATAGGATTTACTCAATGTTTTCCTTTTTTATAGGCACTCACAGCTAATAACTAGGCTCCAAAAAGTCAACATGGTGTCTGTTCAAAACGGCCAAACTGCTAGCGTGAATTGGTTTCATTGGCCCACGCTGAACGCTATGGGGAAAGCTACGCAGGCTACAAACAGTGTTACAGTGTATACACTCTATGGTCTAAGGGAGAAAACTAGCATGACCACTGCATGAAAAATCCATGTTTTCACTGTGAATAAATCCTCATAACATCCCTCCTTTAAGTCCATGATTTAATCCACAAATCACTATGAACTGCACAAGTTTATTGCGTCTCAAACTCCAACACAAAGTTCCACCTCCATCGTCATCGCATCCAGCTCTAAAGTGAAGCCAACATTTAGCAAAGTCAAAACACTCTTCATAAAAACAGCAAACTTCACCCTCACCCTTGTAAGAACTAAAGAGCAACAACAAAACTGGTGCGAGTCATTCCAGTTCAGTCATGTCTCAGTAGCCGGCTCCTCGGGGAGCGGCTGTAGCTCGGTTGAAGACTCTTTGAGCCGGAGTTTTGAGCCTTTTCTGACAAAGTGGACTGAAATACTGAAATAGTTTTGTTTAGCCGCCCCCCGCTGCAGCGCTCGGCCCAGAGAGGAGACAGATGGACACGACTGAGCTACAGGCTGCACTTCATAAACACTCTGAAAAAAGAGAAAGAAAGAAAGAAATTATTTTGTGCCGCAGTTTGTAAGTCCTTGGAAGTTTGCTGCTGAGATTGTGAGAAAAAACATTTTGAACAAGACTCTTTACCCCTTCATAAAGAGGGTAACATGATGCTGTTAAGACACCAAAGGAACTTTTTATGCAACAAAAAAACAACAATTATTTAATATCAATGTGTATTTGACCTTTATTGACCCCGTGGCTGTATGGGTGGTTATGGTGCCTTTGCTTTCCATCACAGCTGTCTTTGTGATGCTCCAGGATACATTTTTTAGGGTTTCTGGTAAGTTTTCTCTGCCACGGTTCACCTCATGACTGGAAGGTCGGGGGTTCAAATCCTGGCTCCCACAAGTGCACACTGTCGTCTTGTCCTTGGGCAAGACACTTCACCTTGTGTTCTGAAAGGGCTATACAAATAAGACTCCCTTTCAGATATTTGTCAGCGTGTCTGGAAAAAAACAACCACATGTCTCCAATACATCTAATTTCTTTATTTAAGGATCCCCATTGGTCTTTACCAAAGTAGAGATTCTTCCTGGGGTCCATTCTCAAAAAAAGGTTGACATTTTATACTTGTACATATCATCAGCTAATAGTATACAAAAGATTCACATCCACTTCAGCACAAGGTAACAACACAAGAGCATTACAGTTTCCCTTACATCAAGTTAGTGCAACTTCATTATGTTTTAAGATTTAATTTAAAAGAAACATGATTGCTTATTAGCATAATTTGGGGAGGCAGCATATTCCAGTTTGAAATGGCTCTGTTTATGAAGGTGTTTTTAAGTGCACTTGTTTTTGGAAAAGGCAAGGTAAAAGTAGCATTACAGGCTCGTCTCGTGTTAAACCTATGTCTGTTACAGGAGGGCTGTAGTTTAGAGCAGTGGTTCCCAAACTTTTTTGCCTTGCGTACTCCTTGGGCCTATTATAGTACCCCCTAAGGTAACCCCTTCCTGATGGCTTTGATGTTTAGTTAGAAAGTGAAACTAAAACTCCTATTTATCAGTAAAAAGGCTACTTAATATTCTCAAACTTGTACTCTTTACAGTTAAATGTTTTAAATAGCTTTTCTTTGGACATAATAATCAAATATATGATTGAATTTGATCTTATTTTGGATCTGAAATTATTCCAAGTACCCCCTTCTAAACTCTCACGTACCCCCAAGGGTCCCCGTACCCCTGGTTGGGAAACACTGGTTTAGAGAACAGGCTAAATGGTTTGTGTGAGCTCCAGATTTTATGCAAACACAACACAGCGCTACATGCCAATCTGTCCTTGACTTTCATCTATTAAATCTAAGTTTTATGATTAGATTTTGCTGACAAATATGTACTTAAAGCCTAGAAAACTGTATGAAAATGATATCAGCAGTACTGTGGAAAATAAATTGACTCTCACAGAGTTAATTCAACACTGGCAACATGTCCCCTTAGAATTATAAGGTTTTATCTACCATCTTCTGTAATTGAGTGGATCTGAGGCGTTTAGGTTTAAAGTTTTGACAGCTCATGGAACAAAATGTGATCTGTTTCTGCTAATAAGTGACCCAAAACCAAAAAATATTGATAAAAAGTCAGATGGAACCTCTAAATCCTAGGGGACGATCATGTATCTGTAGTTTTAAGTTTAAAAATGTTTTTTTTCATGATGCAGGCTTCAATTGTATCTAGTTTTCCTTCTTTTTTTTTTTTTTAAACAAAGAAATTCCCTCAGAGATTCTAAAACCGACTACATGCCCCAGAAATGACCCTGTTGTACATGTTTTAGTGTTAGGGGAACCCTGAGTAGCCGGAAGAAACCTAGACACGTGGAAAGGAAAGGCGCCATCTAAAACTAAAAGGTCAAATATGAAATAATATCAATTTTTTGTCTGCATAGAAGGTTCCACAGTGCACCAAATGTTCAATATTAGAACAAAAGCTACATTAGAGAAAACACAAATGAACTCAAGATCTAAAAAGCTAAATGAAAAGTCACTGAAGTGAAGGTTTTTAAGTAAATGTAACTGATTACTTCCCACATTTGACCCTCCAATATCATTATAAAACCTGTTTATTTCCACACTCTTAATAATCTCCTCAGAGCTGCGTCCTCCATTATAACGACAGTCCCACAGCACATTGACGGTGTAATGAGTTGAGCTGAATGAGTCCATATTTCCCTCTGTTTGTGGCTCTTCACTCACACTCCACTGATCACACACTCATTCCCTCGTCTCTGTGAAAACACCACTTTCTCTCTCTCCAACGAAAAGATTTTACATGGTCCAGGTCCTCCGCTATCGGCATCCTCACGTTGTCCTTGAAATGCCTTTGAAAACTGAATAGAAAATGTCCTATTTTTCTGAATCATCTCATTGTGATTAAATTTGAAAGCCTGTTTGGATTTGTTGGTGTTTTACCGCTCAGCATGGGTATTTCTTTTAATTTTGCAATATTACTGTCCCTGTTATACTTTTGGGTGGCAGAGCAGTTAATAATCTTGCCCCACTGCAAGAAGGTCCCTGGTTTGATACCTGGTCTGGCCAAGTCTTTCTTTGTGGAGTTGGCATGGGTCTAGATTTCTTCCGGCTACTTGCTTTTCCTATCCTGAAAGAGCTGTACTTCATTAAATAATAAAAAATACCTTATCTCTTGGCTTTAAGTAGCTTATTAGCAAAATCTCATGATAAAACTTGATGTATTAAAAGATAACGGAATCAATTAGCGACATGTTTTTGTCTTTTTAGTTGGAGATGAACATTTAGAGTTGGCGTTGCATTGTTGTCTAAAGATACCACCAAACCTTATTTTCGTCATTAAAATTGCATAAAAACTCCAACTATTTTTACACATTAGGGTCGGGAGTATTACACTTATAGCAGGGTTGCCCACATTTCTCCGTCCAAGGGGTGTCATTTGGCCCTCGAGCTGATGCTGAAAGTTGTAAGGAGCATCTACTTTGAGCCATTTGTGACTGGATAGACTTTCAGTAGTTGCCAGGTACACAGTACTTTCAGGATATTCACGCATAGACCGGTTTGTACTTTGTCTTTCTACATTGCGTTTGACCCTTTGCCCACTAATATTTTTTTATTTTGGCCATCTTAGATGATCACATCACCTTTAGATGATCACATTCCTTCTTTTAGCTTTTGGATTCTCTCACTCTCCCCCTTTATCTTTGCTCCACACATCACCACAAGCCACAACTACTTTTCCCTCAAATCTCTAAAGGTAAAATCCCCCAAAATGGTCACGCAAAATCTGCTTTGTGACAACCATTTCAGCGCCTCTCCTGCCAGACTGTAGCCTCCATGTTAGTCCCTAATTGGTGCGGCATTCATGAGCGGAGGAGTTATTTTGGTCTCCTTCTTTTCACCTTTTTCTCAGTTTTTTTTTTCCCCCCAGTTTTTCCCAACACAACAGGGCTCTGGCTCCATTGCACACAGACGCCCTGGGGAAACTGGAGATGGTAATTTGCTAATGACATTACTGTGGAGGTTATTGCAGCGAGGAGACGTTCAGGGAGGAGCCACAATCTGCCACTAAATGATCTCTTTCTGTCACAACGACACTGAGGTGGAGTGAAGATGACAACGTTTCATTTGGTGAATGTGTTGTTCGTGATAAACAGGAGGCATTTTCAGGTTTGTAACAATTTGTCTGAAGAGGACAATGGTATTTTTTGGACTAGATTAAGGTCAATAATTAAATATTAAACAGGCGGAAGCAAAAAGCCCTCTTCTTCCCGGTTAAGTGCCCCTGGGACAGTTGACTGGGATGAGGGGACTTCTCTGCTTTTGCACATCTGTGTCATGCCTAAAGCTCTAACAACAATATGAAGTTGCCCTTCAAAGATCAAAACAGTGAAACAAGGAGCAAATGTAATGTCCAAACAAATGTAATGTCTAAACAAAACAAGCCTAGAGTATCCCCCCATCCTTACCTTCCATTAAAAAGCATTAAATAGAATTGAATCAGCATTGAATCAAAAGTTATTGGAAAATATTGACATTGCTCAACTAATATTACCACAGAAGTTCCTCAAAAATACAAAAAATAGGGTGTAGACTGCAGGTTTGGTATAAATTATACAGTATAGAGACCCTTTCGCTGCTTACATCATCAGTGACTTCAGCTGGAGGCAGGAAGTGAGCAAGAGAAATAAGATTAAACTAAAACTAGTGATTATAAGTGTAAAACTACACCAGAAAAATGTGGTCCTGTTGTGGCTTAAGGAGCAAGAACAAGAGGAATGACATTTGAGACGATGAAATAAGGTTTTATCTGATATTTACGACATCGGTTAGACATTTGTTTGTTTATCGTTACTATGACAACAGCTACAATGGAAATAGATGGGGATCTAGCTTTCCGCCTCCAGCTAAGCCCAGAATGTTTACAAACAATGAAAGGGTCTATTGAAAAGTTGTCCGTCATATCACATTTTATCATTAATATGGAAATTAATATTAAGTATAGGTGTTTTTGGCATTAAAAAAAGCATTACATTTGACTTGCTACTTCCTGTTTAAACTCTGGCAAGGAAAAAACTCAAAAACCCAGTGGGAAAAACGGAGAAACCAGGAAGAGAACCACAATGATGAGAGATAGACTCCCATGGACGGACGGGCTATAGATGGTCCCAAGGCTGACTAGAGTCCATCGCTAATGTCCAGTCGGAGCTGCAATTCTTGTTGTTGTTTAGTCCTTCATTTATCACTGGATATCGAACAGCCAGTGTTGAGGATCTGACACAGATTGAAAGGGAATCGTTCCTTTGGCAGATAATTGAAGTTACTCAAATCCAGGGCAAATCCACTTACTGTATTTGAAGAAGACATAATTTATTTGTAGATGACTTTTTGCAGTGTACAGCTCATAAGCCTGCCCTGTGCAAACATGTTTACTTGTATCCAGTCCCTAATTTCCCTTTTCCACATTTTCCAAAGCCAGTCCTCTCCTCTGTCCCCCTGTCCCTCTGCCCTGGTTTAGCATCTGGGCATCTCTCCTCCAAAATAAAAAAAAAACCCTCTCCAAATTCACTGCGTCTCTGAGCGAAGTGGCTCTACGCGGACCAATCAGCCGTAATGATAATGTCCCCTCCAGCCACCCGGGGGCCCCCTCTCGCTCCCCTCTTTATTAGCGGCCACATGATCTTCTCCCGCACACACTGAATGCCACGCGGAGCTCGGACTGGCATGGAGAAGGCTAGTTTTTTTCATTCCTCCTTCTGTTCTCCGCAACAAAATGCCAATGATGTCTCTCAGTTCGGCTTTTTTTTACTGCCCACTAAAGCTAATGATCTCTTCACCTCCGCCAGTGGGTGCTTGTCTCACTCTGTCACACTTTTCACCCGTGTTAATGTTGATCATGTATTTAAATTTAGTTTTAGTTAAGATTTAGTCACATAATTTTCAGGTTTACACCAGTTAATCGCATGTAAATTTAATCTCCCACGTGAACAAAGCACAGTTGTTTCTTTGGCAATGAATTTAAATGATATGAGACTCTTTCAAACTGTGTCACTGAAATAAAACCATGCTTTTAGTCCCTTCTTTTCATTTTTATTTAGTTGTTATCACTTGACAGAAATATCAGGACATTTTACACTACAAAACATGACTGGAATTTAGTATATTTGATATTAATTTGACTTGCCAAGTAAACAAATCTACCAACTAATAAAGATTCTCCCCTAATATTTCAAGGCGAATTAGAATTATTATCTACTTTTTAAGTGCAATAAGAAATTGGATCTTATTTTAGGTGCATTAGGATGTTTTTATTTGTTTTAGGTATAAAAATACTTATTCCATTGGCAGATAATTGTACTTACCTGCTCAAAACATGGTAAAATATTCTCATTTCAAGAAAATATCACTGTTTAAATTAGATTTTCCAGTGTAGTCATAGTTTGTCTCATTAACTTTGTTTGAAATACTTTTAGTCTAAATATTGCTTTGACTAAAGTTATGACGAAATACAGTGCATCTTGAAAGTACTAATACACCTTGAACTTTTGTGCATTTTGTCATGTTTACAACCATAAACATAAAGATTTTATTTTGATTTTTTTTACTGAAAGTTCACACACAAGTAGCAGATAACTGTGAAGTGAAAGCAAAATGATACATGATTTTGTTATTTTTCAAAAAATAGAAAACCTAAAAGTCTGGCATGCACAAGTACTCATACAGCATGAGTTAATACTTTGTGGAACCCCCTTTTGCTGCAATAACAGCAGCAAGTCTTTTGGGGTATGACTCTACAAGATTTGCACATCTAGAGACTGAAAGTTTAGCCCATTCCTCTTCACAATCGCTCTCCATCTAATTTGACAGAGCTCGAGTTGTTTTGTAA
>OMNZ01029183.1:0-11887 GCA_900303255.1 Lesueurigobius sanzi | reverse complement strand
AAAAACACTAAAAGAAACAGTTTTTATTTAATAAATGATCATTATTGTTCTGTTTTATGGTTCTACAACAAAACTAAAATCAAGCACGAGGATAAATGACTCGATTTGAGAATATTAGTCTGGTTTAGAGGAGTTTTGACTAGATTAGACATACAGTATTTACTACTGTCATCTAGATTATTTGGTTTATTTCATGACAATTTTTACTGATTCTAAGGTAATCTCACTTGAATTAGGGAAATAAAACTGCCCAAAGACCAATTTTCTTACCCCATTGGTAAATTAATTTAAATAAAAAAGGAACTAAGTAGAAATCTATTGAAGCAAGTCAAAACAAGTGGTTAGAATTAGGTCAAATGAGCCACTAAAACAGGTCAAATTTAGATAAATAAGATGAATTTGGGTCATTTAACCTTCTAGATATTTACTTTTTTGTGTAGATGATCAATAATTTAGTATAGGTATCGAAAAAAAATATCGTTCAGGTATCGGTATCGTAACCAAGTATCGTTCAAGTACTAGTATCGAATAAACATGAATGGTACCCAGCCCTAGGTAAAACATCTTCTTGCGAATTCCTTGGCACCTTCTCCACCTGAAATCTAAATCTATAACACGAGCGCAACATCTACTCCACGGATATCATTTGAAACTCGTCGACCCGCGACGTGCGCCCGGCGTGTACGGGAGGTCTCGGCGATGTTGCGTAAGAAGCCGAGATCCCATCCTGAGTCGGTGGGATGTTGTGGACACGGCTACACAGGAGAATATCAAATATTTATATGCAAAGGAAGAGACTCGCTCGGGGTGCAACTGCCGCAGATCCCGCATAAACTGCTGCAATAACAATATTTGTGGAGAGCGAGACAAGTCTGGAATCAAACTAATGAAAACAATCGTCTGTATAACACGCGTACACAAATACGCTGCCAAAGGAGAAGAGGAGAATTTGAAAGGGCTGCTGTATCAATCTTTCCCACAGAATTCCTGGTGTTCCAATAGTAATAAAGTAGAAATGTCAATTTTATTATTATACAGCTTTTATGAATCAGTATAGTACAATTTTCTATGTCTATGATAAATTAAGGAGCAAAAGGTGTAATTGTTCATTCCTATTTATTATTATTCGACTTTGGGGGGCCATTACGGTCTCCTCTATTGATGGGAAATCCTGGCTGTATTATTTAGGATATAAAGCTAACAGAATGAACGTCCTTATCGTTAAAGATTGATGACCAGAAGAAATACTAAATATCTTTCTGCCAAATTGAACTAAATGTTAATTCCATAATAGTAAGGCTGATAGATTGCCCAGGTAGGTATAGCTGCTGGCGGCCATGCGTTCAAATCCCAGCTAATTGCAGAGTGTCTCTCCCTGCTCTTCACATGCAATCCCTCAGTACAGCCCTGTCTAGTAAAGCCTATGGGCCAAAACATAAATACAAATAAAGAAATTACAGCAACAAAAAAGAATGACTTTGTAGGTTTGGTTCTAAACTTACAGGAGTCTATTCTAAATTGCGGTGTATATTCTTCTTGCTATTGGGTTTCAATTAGATTGGAATAAATCATTGATAAACTCCTCTGCTTCCTATCCTCTGCCGGTCTGTGTTTGATAACTCACTGCTGTTTCGAATTTTGAGAATACCGCAAGTTTCGGTCTCGCCAGGACAGATCCTATTCCATCGCAACCTGTTCCCGATTATGTTTTGTAATTTCCAAGACGCAACAATGCCTTCATATGCTATTTTTGCAGCGCCCGGGTAGGTGGGTTAATACCTCTCAGCTCGAGTGGAAGTGTCCTATATTTGGGTTTTCTTCCAACTCACGGTGGACCAGCGCTGCGCCCAGCCATATGGCGGTCCCTCGGGCTCCAGATGGTGCCCGCCGTGAGGTCATTTTTATTGTGTTTTTAAAAGCTTCGATCTCATGCACCAAGAGAGAGCCCGGGCTAATGTGACCACGTACAAGTTCATACTTGTTACTGACTTGTGGCCAGAATGAACGATTTCTCTCGTAATAACCTTAGGGCTACCTTTTTTGTGCTTTTGTGAAGGCCCTCTTATGTTTCTTCTAGACCAGGGGTTGGCAACGTCAGGCCCGGGGGCAAGATTGAGGCCCTCTATCGTAGAACTTTTAGATAATTAAGATCATTTTGAGAAACATACACTGGAAATAATGATAGTGGCATGTAAGAAAATGTCTTAAAAGGGCTTAAATTGAAAGGATTTACCCAGATTTTAAATTAAGTTTGCCAATGGAATATTTTTTTTCTCGCCATGGACATTTATGTCTCAATTTAAGATTTTCTTTTCTTATGTTAGTTTGATTAGTGCTTATGCTTTCGGCTCTTAATTCAATGAAGACACTCTAAACCCGCTCAGAATCAACATAAATTACCACTTTTTGCGTCATTTCAGTATTTTATTTCTTCTCTTGAACGTTCTTACACATGGAAAATACTGAAAATGCGTCAGTTCCTTCCAAAATTGTCCCCTCCAGGTCATATATTATGCACAACGCTGATATTTGTGTAAAGTAGTGCTTTCCTTTGGGCCTGGATTGGGAGGTTTGGCCCCTGGTCCTTTGACGAGGAAGAAAATCGGTCTCCCATCAGGCCAACTTGCCTACCCCTGTCCTAGACCCCACGAATATACAGTACTTTCATGACCTTTTTATTCAGGATAGACCCACCACGGATATTTCAGCTTCTCTTTTTCAGGGGAGGCTCTGTTGTATATGTTTTTAGTGGTTGGGGACACTGGAGATTCGGGATAAAACTTAAGAACTTATTGCTGCAAGACAAGCGTGCTAACTGCTGAGCCATGACTTACGAAACAAAAAGTCAAGAGTGCTTTGGTGACACATCTTTAGAGCACATACCACGAAACATCCGGATTGACCATAGTTACGCTGATCTCATCCAAAATGAAAGCAAAGGTTTGTCAATGAGAACAAGAAAATATCCTGAAGCGTGTTGTAAAAAACAAAAGTAAAAGTATTGGTGTTTTGGGATTACCACACGTTTTACAAGCCTCCTATAACGCTGGATGTACGGCATCTCTTCCTTTACCTCCGTGCGCGATTAGCTTGCTGATAACATGTCTCTTAACATTCCCTGGGCTCTATAGTGAGAGCATGTTAAGCAGGCCTCTCTACTTGACTGCATTCATTCAAAAGCTCTGGTCCCGTAGACAGAGAGCATCAGTGGGCAGCAGCGAGGTGCTTAGAAATGTCTGTGCCTTCAGGCTTATGTCTACTTTAGTCCCTTCAGTTCTGAGTGTGTTTTCTGGGGCTTTTAGAGCGCGGCCACTATTGCAACCGGTTTCCCCTCTGCCGCTTTAAGTTAAGTTGTTTTTCACATCGAACTGATTGCGGAGTGGGCCCTGGACTCGTACATGTTGATAACCGAGTGGCGGAGGAATGCAGCAGGAATGTGGCCGGCCGGGTCTGTGTGTGTCTGCAGCGCGGCTCTGCTCCACCTGTAGTTTAGTTTGTTCAAATATTGTTGTAGTGTTCCTCAAACAATGGCTGAATTGTTGTGACTTTGGGGAGGAACGGTGCACCTTGTACGTTCACGCCTGAGATAAGACTTCATCATCAGAATAATCATCTGTCAGGAACAGGAAAGGATTGATTGACAAGTGGATGCTGCGATGAGCTGAAAAGAATCTATTACTTATTGTCAAATAAGGAAAGATCCATATTAAAAGATAGCATTTAATACAAAGCTAAGATTATTTAGCTCAAGCAACCAACTCTATGCACCTGATATATTATTTCAGAGGGGATTTTGGATATTTTGTATAAATAAACTAGTGATTAGTGAATAAATCTGTAAAAAAAAAAATCTAATTCTGGCTTGCTTTTTGGTAGGAATTGAATATAGAAAATTCCCCCTGAACAAGCCTTCAACATATTGTGAAGTACAAGACTGTACAATTTGGAGCCTGTAGACGCTACTAAAGTGGAGATGTTGTTGCCGTAATGGGAGAAGGTGGTCATTCAAGGTATAATTTCCCATATAGTTCTATGGAGAGGCGTTGATTCGGTGCAACTGTTACCCTCCTTATTGTAAAGATTAGGTCATTTATTTGTTTCCAGGTGTTTATATGTTAAGACCTGAAAAAAGAGTTTTACCCACAGTGTCTCTCCTTAATCAATTCTTTAATGCTTGTGAAGTAGCCCTTGATGTTGAAAAGGCTGGTGGCCCTTGAGGTAGCCTAGCTAAATAACATAGTGTATTAGCTGCCCCTCTCAGATGTGAAAACCATAGAGGCTGCTGTTGTACAAAAATGCCATGCTTTGGAGCAGCGCCGAGGGGCACACTGACTGTCCTGGAATGTCGTCTGTTTGAGACACTTTGCACAGCACCAAAATGTTTTTCCTTTTTTGTAACCCGCACAATTTGTAGCAAGTTTCAACATAATACTCAACCTTTACATGTATTGAAGCAGCCAGTATGAAACGGGAGCACTTGAAGGTTACTGTCTATCTGCGCCATCAGGTACTACTAGACTGTTCTGATTTGTAGATGGCAGTATACAGGGTGTCCTTAAAGTCTCTTTAAAAAAATATATATTACAAAGGCATTTGATAAGTTAGCTAACCAGATTTGTTCTATTGTAGTCACGGTTTATCAAAGTTTGTATTCACATTGAAATTGTGAATCCAAAAGTGAATGTGTGATGTGTAATCAGGTGCAATCGAATAACTGATCCATTTTCTTTCCACGAGGCTCAATTACTGCAAATGTTTACCTTGACCTTTTGACTGAATATGTGGCACCAACTGACTGACTGACCTTCAAGCAACCAGCATTTTCCAGAAAGATGGTGCTCCACAATGGGGACTGCATGTTCGTCAGTTCCTCAATCAAACATTTCCAGGCCGGTGGATTGGAAGGATCCACATTCACCAGATATCACTCCCTTGGACTTCTTTCTATGGGGTTATGTTAAAAATATTGTTTATCGAACAAAGATACGGGACATTACTGACTTGAAGCAAAACATTTCTGATGCCATTGCCACCATTGATGAGGCTCTGCTACAGCGAACAGGGCAAGAAATCGAGGACCATCTCGATGTGCTTTGTGCAGCTAATGGTGCCCATATAGAGGTGTATTAAATGAGGTGACCATATAGAGGTGTATTAAACTAATGGTGTCCATATAGAGGTGTGTTAAACTAATGGTGCCCATATAGAGGTGTATTAAATGAGGTGAAAAAAATAAAATAAAAACTTTGGCAACCAGATTACAATAAAACAAATCTGGAGGCTTCATGGACACCCTGTCTATTTTTTCTTTCCAATGTTATCTGACCAAACCATCCACCCTCTAGTCATGGGTACGTTTTTTTATTTTTATTATTATTAATACAAAAAATAAAATACATTAATTATTATTATAAATTTATTTTTTCATTGGTTTTCTCTTGATTTGGTCTAGAAACAAGTTAAATTTTCTTGAAATAATTAAATTTAACTTGACTAAATTCAGGAAATCTGCCAATGGGGTAAGTTTTTTGAAAAATACATCAACAACAATCTTATTTCGAATTTGTTTCTCATTTTGAGTGTGATGTGATATCTTTTCTTAATTTAAGGGTAAATAAAACAGTGTAGGCTTAGTGGCACAGTACATTGGTACACAGTACAATTCAACCTCCATTTAAAACAAATATTGTAGCTGACTATGGTTCTCCCTCATCTTTGTTTTTTGTCCTTACAGTAACTCTGTTGTCATGATGATTCACCGCGACACACACACTCTACAAATGCTACTACGTTACCCGTCCTACTTCCTGTCCTGTTGCCAAGCTGTGCCTTTATCGATGCTATAATATCTCTCTTCACACTATGCAGCAGTGAAATATTATATTGTACAAATACTTCCTGGAGAGCGCAGCTCTTTTAGGACGGGCCCAGTCACTGATGTCACAGCAGGTGTTTTCTTTGGCCCGTCAGACTCGCGACACTCACTATTCAAATCTGGGCTGGCACATGCTGCACCAGCGACTGACTGCTTTGTTTAGCACAGTCGTCATAGCAACGTGACAACAACACGCCACGCAGAGACACGGAGGCTCGCATTAACCCGGAGACGTCCAGTTAGGGGAGAAAAACTTCACGCCGGAGAAAATCACAAGGATTCTGCTGATCATTTATGTCGTTTTTTTCAAAGTCGCCGGCGCAGATGCCACCTCCCGCCATTTTGGATGTAATACTGTTAAAATGATCCTGAACTGAACTCCCAAAGCTACTAAATGCTCAGTTATCCTGCCTTCCTCACTTATTTACTGTCAGAGAGAGGCAACATTGATTACTACAACCACATCTTAAAGCATAATGGCTATATTATTGGGCTGCAACTTAGATTAGTTTAGTTATCGGTTAATCAGTTGGCTGAGAAAAGTGTGTGAATTATTATTATTTATTTTTTTTCCAAATGTTTATCTTCATGAGGCTAAAGAAATGCTGATTGGAGACATATTGATAGAGAATAGTTAAAGATAAGTTTTGTAGAATGCTATTTTGACACAAAACCCAATTTTCAGACATAAATTGTGATTCGATTTGCGATTTTAATATTATACATTTATGTTGTATATTCTCATGCAATTCAGTATTGTCGAGGTATGGAACGATATGGAATTTTTTCGTCTGCAATTCTCAGACGATGGAGGGGCTCGTGACTAGCGGAGCTCCACCGCTCCTCAGGAAATGACATCACCTCCACAGGACGACACTAGTTTAAACTAATCCAAACTAACCCTGAACCTAACCCTAATCCTAACCTTAAGGGTAGTGGAGTTTACAAAAGTCGTGTTATTGAGATAAATTTAACCAAAAGCCACGAAAATAAAAGTGTAGGTGATGTAATTTCCTGTGGAGCTCAACTCCTCCGTCGTCTGCACCCAGACCCTCTTGGAATGGACTGTGGATCATCTTCTTAAGCGATGATGCCAATTATGAAAAAAATAAATGCTAAGATCAAATAATTGGAGGAGGGTCGAGCTGCAGCAGAGGCGTTCCTGGTGGATTACCAGAAAACCCTAGTGGGAATTCCTGTGATTTTTCACCAACCAATAAGAAAGCGTTTGCGAGGTACGCTGTAAAGATGTCATGTCCACAGCTTAACTTTACCGAAAGTAAAAGGGCCATGGTTATGGAACTGGTAAAGAAGAGGTGGATAATATTTTCAGTGGCTGCTTGGCAAAAACTGCAATTGGGGTTGATGTTGGTTCATTTGGAGATTGATTTGTTATATACAGTGAGGAGCACAAGTATTTGCACACCCTGCAATTTTGCAAGTTCTCCCACTTAGAAATTAGGGAGAGGTCTGGAATGTTCATCATAGATGCATTTCACTGTTAGAGACATAATCTAAAAAGAAAAATCCGGAAATCACTTTGTATGATTTTTTAATGATTTCTTTGTATGTTACTGGTGTTCATAAGTATTTCAATCAGTGTTAATATTGAGTGCAGAAGCAATTCCAGAGGTCAAACGTTTCCTGTAGTTCTTCACCAGGTTTGCACACGGCAATAGGGATCTTGGCCCACTCCTCCACACAGATCTTCTCTAGATCTGTCAGGTTTCGGGCTGTCGCTGAGCAACACGAAGTTTCAGCTGCCCCCCCAAGATTTTCTATTGGATCTAGGTCTGGAGACTGGCTAGGCCACTCCAGAGCCTTATGGGTGGGTGATTAGTTGTGGGGTAAAGGTGGAGTTTTTTTTAAAGGTAGACTGACAGCTCTTTGAGAGTCATAATTCTTGCATCATACTTATGGACACCAGTAACATACAAATAAATCATTAAAAAAATCATACAATGTGATTTCCAGATTTTTCTTTTCAGATTGTCTCTAACAGCGGAAATGCATCTATGATGAACATTTCAGACCTCTCCCTAATTTCTAAGTGGGAGAACTTGCAAAATTGCAGGGTGTGCAAATACTTTTGCTCCTCACTGTTGATAATATTTATGAGTATTTTAAAATGTATTTCTCTCGTTTAATTATTTATGCAACATTTAAACGGCAGGTTCCAGGTTTTATTCCAGATAATGTTAGAAATATGAATTCCAGTAAGCTACGCATTTAGGCTGGATTATTTCAGAATTCTGTATTGAGGCTCTTTATTATCTAAAAGGTTAACTTTTGTTTATTATGTAAAATAGATTGTCGTTGTGTCTTTTGGTGACCGGTGATTAGTTGTATTGAACGTGCTGGGCTTATCCAACGTTCAATCAGCAAGACTCCGCGGGGTAATACTGTAGAATACTATTTTATATTTTAACATAAAATCACTACTTGTCATGGGTTGAAGAGGCCCTGGAAGAGGGGTCCCATTGCCAAGTGAGAATCATCGTAGATAGAGCCATCATCTGCTGAACTCTTGTTTAAGCCACACCTTTAGCCTATCTAGATTCAACAACAGAGAACTCCTGTTCGAGTGAGAGTTTACACAAGCACTGAACTATGAAGTGTTGAAATATCGTAAACGGGTAAACTCACGTTTATTAGAGGACTTGGTTTTTCAATATCAAGTAGGTTCCAACTCGTATTTTGAAATGTTTTTTAAGACTGTATGTTTGGGGATGTTATCGTGTGATAGGGGCGTGTGATGGAACGCCTCTTTTTTGTTGCAGCCGTACAATATTGAATAATTGTGCCTTCTTTTCATCGCAGTGACCAATATTATTGTTTATTGTCACTGCCCTATTATTGTCAGCAAAATATACTTCTAAAACTGCTTTTATACATCGTAGTAGTACTCATTATATTTCAGCTTCATGAAACGCTGAAGACACAAGGAAAAAAGTAGGGGTGTACTCAATATATCGTATCGGCAATATATCGTTGCGGAGTACTTGACAATCTGTATCGTGATACACAAATAATAGAATAAAATTCATTTTATATGCTTGTTTGATCCCTTGGCTAATTCAGAACATATCACAACAGACACAATAACTACTGCAATAGCAGGTTTAACTTTCTGAGCACATTCAAGATGATAAAAACATATTTAGTACACTCATAAGATCCTTTTTCATCCGTTTCTATGGAATGTATATTGAATTATGGATGCTGTCCCTGGATACGTATCGTATCGTGAACCCTGTATCGGGATACGTATTGTATCGTGAAGTTGTTGGCAATACCAAGCCCTAGAAAAACCCTTTGGGGTTAGGTTATTGCAGTATTTCAATTGTGATGTTGATTCGATATCGATTGATCTTGCAGCCCTATTGGACACATGTGATCATGACATTCATCATTTGAAAGCTAAGAACATCCAGAATTCAGTGACTATTGAAGCCTGCACCACATAAATTACTTTCACATCATGTAAATATTAGATTTGGACATGTTTACCTCAGATCTGTGGGGGAAATAAATGACCATACCTTACCATACCTAAGAGACAGGGTTTTCATCAAAAATACCAACTTTTGTTGTAACTGGCTCTGTGTGAGTGAAAACTCAGACAATTCTTTCTAGAAAATAGTTGACGATTATTTTAATAATTGATTAGTTGTCTTGGCATAAGCGCTAACCACTCTGCCGCTGTATCTCTTAGAATTATAAGGTGCTATTGAATATGGCATTTTGTTGAAATGTAGTTATTGGGTTATAAACATCTTGTTTCTAGACCCCTTTAGTACACTATTTACAGTATACTTTATATACTGTAACTGTAAGGGAACAGCATGTTTAATCAGCTTCTGTCTCTGCACATAATAACAAATGCTAGCTGCTAATGTTTAAACATTGCTGTACAGTATTGTCATGTCATTGAGAATATAAGTAATAAATAATTCCTATAGATTTGTGTCACTGTGTCACAAAAAAGAACATACTATATTTCTGTTGCATTATTGAATACACAGTTCTCCCAGAAACCCAGCTCTGAGTGACAGCTTCTGAAAGTCTGTGGACCTTCTCAAGTTTCTCAAAACCTCACGCTCAGATGAAACAGTGGCCCTGTGGATGTGGCTGCGGCAGGATTATATGCTGGTGATGAAATCTGTAGGTCTTTAATCAGTCTTGACCTCACACATGGCTCACTCCAGCACAGAGTCTACAAACAATCCCTCGTATTAATCTATAATCACCCTGGCCCAGAAGCCTTAGACCTGCTTAGGATCAACTGGACTGAACAAAAGGACTTTCTCTGACCACAGCTGTGACGCAACAGCAGTCAGGTACTTCTGATTGGCCATTAACTGTGAAGCCACCAGGAAATCCAGGCTGAACAGGAATGGAAAGATTAAAATGCTTGACTCGCTGTGGCTGCTTTCAGAGTTGTACGGCATTGTTTTATATACTGCATGTGTTGAGCTGAACCTTTTCATTCGTCTGTACATAACAGTGGGTGCCCAGTCAAACAACAACAAGAGCCAGCCTCGATCCCACAATCTTATATTATGTGTCTCACCACGATCCAAACCCAGCTCCCTATTAGCGGGTGAACAATCCAACGCTTGGTGATTTCTGCTTTACGATTATAGGAAGAGCCGGCATCGAAGGATCAAGTTTCCCTGCGGATTACTACAGTTATGAGGATTAGGAATTTCTACGATTCCGCACTTATGTTAAACTAATGAACCGACCCATGCTTGGACATGAGCAGAGAAGAAAACAGAGACACCTATTGTGATTTACAGGTTATATGTATTGAACACATTTGTGATCAGGGCTAATTCGCCCGGGTGTCCAAAGATGTGGGAGGGTTCTTGAGCCCGGCAGCACCCAGGGTCGCCGCCTATGGTTCTTTAGGGGTCGTGTCCACACAGTAAGCCTGTGATATTTAATAATGCCATTGCATTTTAATGTTACAGTGAAAGAACTAAATTTAACTTTGTTCATTTTTCTGACGGAGAAGACACTGAAGTTTGTGCAAGTTTTAGTTTCATAGGCCTTGTAATTAGACTAGTAGATTCACCCTTGACTTTAGTAGGTAAATAAAATCAACTGCCAAGTATTTCTGCCAATTTTCTTGTTCCATTGGCAGATAACGTTACTTACCTACTCAAATCAAGGGAAAATGTACTTTGTGCATTGTACTGTACCGTACCGTGCTTTGAAATGTACCCACTTCAAGAAATTGTCACATATTTCTAGATGGCTTTTTGCAGTGCAGAGTTAACCATAAACCAAGTCAAGGCGTGTGCATATTTTCAGTTAAGAGACACATTTGACCTCTTGACATTGACAAACAGTAGCTGAAAATATAAAAAACAGAGCTGAAAAGAGCTGAAGAACAACTGCGTGACTATTCCCGGACCAGATGACGACTCTTAAAACCTTTAGAAGAATGGAGAACGTATGATGAAAGAGTACTTGTGTATTAATGGCGTGTCTTGCGTCCTGTCTCTCCAGAGGACGAGCCGGTGGTGTTCGGCACCAACTCCCTGCAGAGGCGTAAGAAGGGCCTGGGTCTGACCGGGCTGAGGCGGGAGACGGGCTCCGGCTCCACCCACTCGCGGAGCAAACAGGCGCTGCTCATCGGGATGCCCCAGAACTTCAGGCAGATCTCCTCCATCATCGACGTGGACATCCTGCCGGAGACGCACAGACGGGTCCGGCTGCACAAGCACGGCACCCACAAACCCCTGGGCTTCTACATCCGGGACGGGGTCAGCGTGCGGGTCACACCACAGGGCGTGGAGAAGGTCAGAGTCAATGACACTCACTTGTTACTAGGGCTGGGTACCTTTCATGTTTTTTCGATACTAGTACTTTAAAGATACTTGGTTTACGATACCGATACCTGAACGATACCTTTTTCGATACCAGTACTAAATTATTGGTCATCTACACAAAAAAGTAAATATCTAGAAGGTTAAATGACCCAAATTCATCTTATTTATCTAA